>PVJI01012487.1:0-51437 GCA_004026765.1 Micronycteris hirsuta | reverse complement strand
TCCCAAGCCCAGAAGGTGCTCCCCTTCTCTGTCAGAACATACTCTCTGAAGGTGTATTTTTCCCAGGACCCTATTCTCTGTCAGCAAGTTTTCCTGGTCAGCTACCTGTGAACAGGTGAAAATGAAGACAACTTTCTCTTGTTCAATATGAGCACGGTCACAGGGCCTTCCAAAATCAATGCCTGAACCACAAACTGTGACTCCACAGCTCAAACCGCCAGCACCTCCTCAGACTGAGGAGAGAATTGGCACAGTTGCTTACTGAAACCGAAACGTGGAGGTTAGGCATAAAGCTGGGACACATCCTTTTGTCACCTGAATGTAACTGAGCCTGACCTTCTCTCAGTAGCTGAAGAACAGCAAAACAGGAAACTTGCAATTAACGCTTGGTGAGCTAAGGGTGGTCAGCGCATTTGAGAAGCAATGACCAGAAGCAATGGAGCAGTCCCATCTTGCTGCAATCTGTCTTGTCTTGCAAGTCACACTTCTACCTGGAAAGCATAGAACCTCCCACAGTCTCAAATCTAGCACAGGATGACAGGAGAGGGGAGGCAGGGCAAGGTACTCACGGCCCCTTCAATCCTCTCCTGCTAGAAAAGAGCAGAAATTTGGCTCTGACAAATTCTGAAATTATTCTTTGCAATTCATAGACATCTATATATTTTCCTACTGGACTGAATTGGATTGGATAGGATTTTGGTTCTGGAAAGGTGAGTGTTCTGTGTGTGTCTCCTGGTGATTAAGTTGATGAGGAAATGACCATAGTTCTCAGTCAGAAAGCGGAGTGTAGAGTTAAAATGAGAGAGTCAGGAATCCTGCCTTCGATTCAAAAAGAACTCCCCTGGAGCAATGCTTGCATTAGGTACATTTACCAACTGAGACAAAGGAGCCAGGGTGAGGGAGCTGGGTGGATGAATGGATGGATGGACTGACGGACGGATGATGGGTAAAAAACAAACACTGAGGGTAAAAAAATAGACCCAGCATCCTCAGCAGACTACCCAGGCTGCGAAGAAGGTGAGAAGATAGGATAGAAAATGCCATCCAACCGCCAAGACAGATTCTTTTGCAACATCAAAATACCTATACCTAAACTACTAGGTGCAAGCTAGTACAGCAACATTGTTAAAAAAAAGACAAAACCTGAAAAGTAGTTTGACTACTTCAGTACGACTTCCTTCTTCCCCTCACCTCTTTATCATATGTAACAATTGTTCCATGGCCGTTAATAAAAGTCAAACAAACAAAAGACTATTCCTTTTGACTGCGGAAAACTGAGGCACATCAGAGAGGCAGGCAGAAGAGGAGAGGGAAGAGCAAGGGGGGAGGGGGGGAACAAGCAATGGGAGAGAAAGAAAGTTGAAAGGAAGACCTCTCATCCAGGTGCAGCCTCAAGATCACTGAGACACACAGCCGCAAGGACCAGGTCTGCACCGAGGGGGAACTCTGCAGTAGACAGCAGTCCATTATCCTGAAACTAGAGGGTGCTGACGCAGTGCGTGGAGGTGAAAATGAAGAGTTCCAAACTGCATTGCTAGGTGCTCTCTGTTCCACTGTTTCTTCATCTACCCCATCCAAACAGCATCAGCTGACTGTGGAAGCACAACCTGAAAATAAGAAAAATTACCTGGAAGATATATCTGTCTATAAGAGCTGATCTTAAAGTATTCAGAATAGGATTGGGTACCACCCACTTCCGCCAACGTGCTTGACGATTTCTTGTTTTCTGGGCCCACTCCACAAAATATGGTGCCTTAGTATGTCCTACGTTCATAGGGTTTTAAGATTGATCCTTGTAATGTCTTTTTTCGAGTATCTGAATAAATCATTTCTTCTCCATTTCGCATGCTTAGCAGCTTGAGTATCTTACTGCTAAACGAGAGAATCCACTTAGAATGACTGTACTTTACCCGTAAAACCCAGACTTGTAGTTAGCAGGAAAGCCTGCGTTTGCCTTACAAGAGTGCCGCCTAGTGTCTATCCTTTGAACTGCACCAAATTTTTCTCCACTGGGTATAGGACATACAGAAAAGTCTTTCTTTTTAAAAAAAAAAAAAAAACTACTTTTTTTTTTTCATTTTTAGACAGAAGGGAAGAGAAGGAGAATGAGAGGGAGAGAAATATCAATGTGTGGTTGCCTCTCATGCGCCCCGTACTAGGGACCTAGCCTGCAACCCAGGCATGTGCCCTGACTGGGAATCGAACTGGAGACCATTTAGTTCCCAGCCTGCGCTCAACCCACTGAGCTACACCAGCCAGGGCTAGAAAAGTCCTTCTTTATGCAATGCTCAAGTATATGTAGACATGTTTTTGAAAATAAAATTAAATTCCCATTGGATTATATGTATTTCAAATATATCTTCACCTTGAAATGGTCCCTGAGACATCATAAAGATCACAGTTTAAAATACAGCAAATCTTTTTAAATTACACATTTACCAAGAAAAATAGTTTCCAACAGACTTTTCAGTCATTAGCATACTGTGCTTAAACCATCAGAGACAGTAGTAGTTGCTAAAGAATCATCTCAATTCCCTAAAGAAATATTTGTGGGTGTTTCTAGGAAAAAAACAGCATTTCTTATCGAGTACATATTGACGGTGAAGATGATGGCACACCAGCTCCAAGCCTGACATTGTATTAAACACATTACCCACATCACTCCCATTTAATTCTCACTTCATATTTACAGATTGCCCAGAGCAGCATCTGGCATATAATACATGATATGTAAGTGATGCAAATAAATGACCTAACTTATCTTGCAGTCTAGGTGTTACTATCCGTGTTCACGCATAAGAAACCTGAGTGCAGGGGGGCTGAGCACCTTGCTCAGGTCGTACACTTGTAGCTGGTGTATCTAGGACACGGCCCGGGTACAGCAGACCCTGACTGGCTGTGCAGCACACAGTTTGCCTCTCCTGGACACCTCTCTCTAGGTGGCCCCTGGGGTGTGGTCTTCCAGGTCTGCTGTAACCAAGTACCAGAGACTCAGTGGATTAACCAACAGAAATTTATTTCCTCACAACTCTGGAGGCTAGAGGTCTAACATCCAGGTGCTGGCAGAATTGATTTCTTCCGCAGGTTTGCAGATATGTTGGCAAATCACGACAACGACACCTAGATATCCTTTGCCCTAAGAGGTAACTGTTGCTCTTTCTCTGTGTTCCCCTCCCCCAAAGCCCTAGTCCGCGGCTAACCAGAGGGGTCATTCCGCCCATGGCACTGGCTTCCAGCCCCTGACACTTCATGCTGTGACCAAACACGTCTGATTTATCTGTTATGCACTCACACCTCTGCATTCAAGGGAGAGTTGCGATTATTTTTGACAAACACATAATCTTCAAAGTAGCCTGTTTCTGTCACTATGTGCTGCTTCCAACAGTAGCACATGCTGATTCACACAACATTTTGGAAATTCTTTGCAAGGTTTATACCATATATTCTTTTGTCTATCCTAACTATCTGAAAGTTATTTTCTTTAGAGAATTGGGTGACCAAGAATAAATAAATAAATTCATAACTAAAGTCGCTGGAGAATGTGGAGAATGTGCTTGTTACAACCACTTTTTCACCCAAAATGTTCATGAAGCACTGAGGATTAATTTTTTAGTGTGTGTGGCTCATAATACCAGTTCTGAAGGCAGAATAAGAATTCCTATTATGTTGGAGGCAACATCAATGCTACAATAAATGTGTACCGCTGGGCCCATGGGGATCGCTTAAGTAGGCAGTTACAGGGATTAACAATTTCTAGCGAATGTGTAACATCAGGGGCACAGGACATACCAGAGACTGGGCTCTCAACTTGCTCCCCAGTCTGCATGCAAATTAGCACCCTTCAATCCTAGAAGGGGGCAAAACTTTTGGGACTGCAAGACCTACGATAGAATTGTCAGAATGACATGGAAATAACTCCGTAGCTTGTGAGATAATCTGCAGAGCCCTGTAAGTTTTTATTTAACACAGAAAATTCAAGCAGGGGCCATGAGCATCTTGACCATGAAGAAAAAAACACCATTCACCTCCAATCCAAGATCATTGTTTTCCATCTATTCCTGAATAGAATATTTATGCAAAATAATCAGGTTTTATACTTCATAGATATGTCATTTCTAAGAAATTTGTAAAGTACTTGGCATCAGAAAAGTTCTCATCAATGGTAGCTGTTATTATTAAGCTTCCTATCACCTACACTGAGCTGGGTTGAATTACAATATTATTTCTGTTCTTAAGAGAGACTGTCTGGCCAGAGAGGTGCCACAGCAGCTTCTGGAGAACGTGTTCACGCAGACAGGAACTTGGTCTCCTCGGGACCCTGTGGGGAGATGCCGCAGGGGGAGGAAAGGGAGGAAAAGCTCTCACCGTTTTCTCGACTCCCTCTGCCTGCCCCTGACCGGCCCTGGTGCTTCCCTGAGTGGCTCTGCGTGGCGTAGTGAGCCCCCTCCTCTGGGAACTTGCGGCTCAGCCTCTCTCTTTGGAGCCGCTGCTGTCAGGAGTTCCCATAGTAATTCTCTTCGGTCGTTTTTCCATTAGTTGTTCAGATTAAGTCCAATTAGTACATCACTACATGCTTCTCAACTGGAGGATGCACAGCCCCAGTCCTGTGAAGAGAGAATGCAAAACAGAGTATATTCCGTACACCTTTCTGGAACATCCAGTTTATTCCAAGGTTTGGAAGCATCCAGCGCTTTATTATTATTATTATTATTTTTGTATAAACTATTTATTAACAGACAAGGCCTACAGATTTATTTCTTCCTGGACACACCCACAGCGCGACCCTGGCGGCCTGTGGTCTTGGCGTGCTGGCCTGGAACACGAAGACCCCAGAAGCGGCGCGGCCCTCTGTGGGCCCGAATTTTCTTCAGCTGCTCCAGGTCTTCATGACGCTTGTTGTCCAGACCGTGGGCCAGGACCTGGCTGTATTTTCCATCCTTCACGTCCTTCTCTCCGTTCAAGAACAAGTCTGGAATCTTGTACTGGCGTGGGTTCTGCATCATGGTGACCCCCCATTCCTCCTCATCCTCCGGGAGCTCCCCCGCCCTCTGGGTGAGGTCGCCGTCTGCTTTCCTCAGCACCCCAGGGCTGTGTCTTCGCCCCGCATCCTTCACGCAGCGATGGCAAAGGCTGTTTTCCGTCGCCCGTCCCTGTTGGTGTTGAGTGCTCGCAAGTGTGCTGGAACTTCTCGGGAACCGCTAGAGCCGTGGCTGCAGCAGCGCGCAGGCCTCCCGCGGAAGAGAACCCAGTGCTCTAATCCCAAGCACCCCCTCTCCCACAAACGGGGAAGAAGAGGGGGTGGGGAGAAGGGGCTCTGGACGAACAGTTCAGTCTCTGAAGTCCCACCCGAGCAGGGGTGGAGGGGTGGACCTGCAGTGAGGGTGGCCGCTCCTTTGGTCCCCCAGGGGGCTCCAGGCCATCCTCCAAGCTCACCAGGTGTTTTGGGTATGATGCTTCTAAAAGCCATGGACATGCTGGGCACTCTCCTGGTTTGAATCCCCTGCACCTCCATCAACCGCCGGACCGAGTCCTGTCGCCCGAGGGCCCTTTGCCCACTGCCTGTACTCCTTGCATCGCTCCCCCGCCCCCGCAGCTGTTTGTGTCCAGCCTCTAGCCAATCTTCCGAACCACATGCCCAGCCTCCCTGGGGCTCAGCATCTTCTACTTCAGCATTTTAAATACAGGGAGCATGGCCTGACCCGCAGTCTTTCACTGTGGCACTGTGTTGGTCATCCACAATTTATACTGGACCTTACTTGGGTCCAGTTACCATGCTGCTTCTTGGTGGACAGCCTACAGCAGTGGTGTCTTAGCAATGAAGTTCAAGAACTTCCTAGCCGACTCCGGCCAGCCCTGGCTGTCGCCAGGCTCCCCAGCATGTAGGGAGTTTTTTTTTTTTTTGTCAGTTCCTTCTGCAATCCTGCTGTTGTTGCTGCTGATGCTGCAGCAGCAAGAGGAGGGGAAGTACCAAGGGCCACACTGGGGGCATGAGCAGGGGTGGCAGTCCCTAACTCCAGGCTGGCTGGGGGACTGGCAGGCTCTTAGCCTCCCGGCCTGGTGGCTGAACCTTGTGGGGTGGGGAAGGACGGCAGCTGTCGAAGCCCGGGTGAGGGAAGGGCCTTACAGTGCTGGCATAGCCTCCCCGTTGGGCTTCGATGCTCAGGGTCGGGTACGGGGCTGTCACTGTGTCATGCCCCCTGCATAGCGTCCATATCCTGGATCTGGTCACACTCAAACCCTGGGTTCCGTGTTATCATTGGGTGGCTCTCTGTGAGGTCTGAGTTCCTCCTTCTGTCCCACGTTTAGTTCTTCTGTCCCTGGGGTTGAGTTGTTCATTTCTTGAAGAGTTTTCACACTCAGAAGACAAGAAATGGGGGACATGGCAGTGATGCTCGGTATCCTCTGTCGTAGCTCCCAGAAGTCCTCTCCCGTGGAAGGCAGCGTCCCAATGACTGTCTTGCGCAGCAACCCCACAGGCTTCACACAATGGCCCTGTGGCTGTCATAGGCTTGGCGCAGGAGGAGCCCTGGGGCGGTGTAAGGGAGGCTGCCACCGAACATGCTCAGCTTGTGGCCAAAACACTCAGTGCCATGGCCCCAGTCTGCAAGCTTGACTTTCAGCTCGGCATCAGAAAGCGTGTTCTCTGGCTTTGGGTCCCAGTGACGGATGCCCCTCTGGTGGCAGTAAAGCACAGTGGCTACCAGCTGCCGAAACACGGCTCGGGCCTCATCCTCAGTCATGTGGCCATGGCCCTGCAAGTAACAGAACATGTCTCCTTTGCTTACAGGCTCCATAGCAAGGAATAAGGTGTCCTTGGTGTCAGCCACCTTGGATAACTTTACAGGATTCAGGTGATTCAAGGCTTCATGCAGTAGACTTCTCAGAAAAGCCTGAAGGAGCCCTGCTGATGGAATGGCTTTGACAGCCACCTCTGTCCCCGTCAGAATGTGCCGGGCCCACCTCGTCTTGGCAAAGGTTCCCTGGCCAGTAGTGTTCAGGAGCTTGTAGCGGCCAAACTGGGGTTCCTCACCAGCAGAGACGGCTGCAAAGCCATGAGACATGGCAACCTGCTAAGTACACTAATGAACAACATAAACTATTAATGCTAAATATATTAGAAGATAACACTAACTGTACTAAATAATGCTAACTAATACTAACAATGCTAATGGTGTTTCCTAATGCACATAGATGATACCAGCCCTACTATGCTGATACTAGTAGTACCAAGGCTAACTATGCTTACTAACTATGCTAATAAACAATGCTAACCATATGAACGATACCGATACTAACTACACTAACGGTGTTGACAATACTAACTGCAATTTTTAAACAAAAAAATTGAGAAAAAGAACAAGGAAAAGAAAATTTTAAAAGAAGAAAAAAGAAAAATAAGGGGAAAAAGACTAAAGACAAAAGAAAAAATAAACAAAAAGAAGGAAAAGAAAAAATAAAACAAGCTGACGGTTCCAAGTTCAACAGGGGACCACAGATCACCTTCCTGGGATGTAAGGACAGAACCTTGTGTAGGAGTTTTTTGTAATTCTATCACAACGGTACCTTATGAGGTCAGAGCAAGATACAAACCATTGCAGCTGGGGATGAACCACAGTGGTTTTCTCAGTTTTTGGTGTCAAGACACTTTACTCTAAAAAAAAAAACCCAAAAAACAAAAAAAAACAAAGATTTTTTTATTTATGTGAAATATTAAAGATTCATATTCACTGTATTAGAAATTAAAAGCTGACCCTGGCCAGGTAGCTCAATTGTTTCTCTCTCTCTCTCTCTACCCCTCCCCCCTCTAAAATCTATAAATAAAAAATTATTTAGAAAAATTAAAATCTGTAGGATCCTGCAGTGGCCTTTTCATTTATAATTTGAAAATCTGTAATAATTCTTGTCTCTTAAAAATCTTATAGTGGCTACACTTAAAATATTCAATTCCTTTTCCTTAAAACTTGGTCTCAAAATGATGCTACAACTTAACAGATATCACAATGCTAAAGAAGTTGGACTCAAAGAGGAACACACCAAGGCACATCATCATTAAGTTACCCAAGATTAAAGATAAGGAGAGAATCTTAAAAGCATCAAAAGGAAAGGAGACAGTTACCTACAAAGGAGTTCCTATTAGACTATCAGCTGATTTCTCAAAGGAAAACTTGCAGACAAGAAGGGACTACAAAGGAGGATTCCAAGTCATGAAAGTCAAGGACCTACATCCAAGATTACTCTATCCAGCAAAGCTATCATTTAGAATGGAAGGACAGATAAAGTGCTTCCCAGATAAGGTCAAGTTCAAGGAGTTCATCACCAAGCCATTATTATATGAAATGTTAAAGGGACTTATCTAAGAAAAAGATAAAAAATATGAACAATAAAATGACAACAAACTCACAACTATCAACAAGTGAATCTAAATGCAAAGAAAAACAATGAAAACCAAAACTAAGCAAACAACTAGAACAGGAACAGAATCAGAGAAATGGACATCACAGGAAGGGATTTCCATGGGGAAGAGAGAGGGAGGAATAGGGGCGAAAAGGTATAGGGAAGAAGAAGCATAATTAGTAGGCATAAAATAGACAGGGAGAGATAAAAATGGTATGGGAAACAGAGAACTCAAAGAACTTACATGTACAACCCATGGACATGAACTAAAGGGGCGGAAATGCTGGAGGGTTGGGGAGGCAAGGTGGAGGGGGGATAAAGGGGAGAAAATTGGAAAAACTGTAATAGCATAATCAATAAAAATACTTAAAAAAAGAAAATGTTCTGTTGCATAAAATAAGGTACGTTATTAACATCTATAAAGCTGCGAGGAGGTAGCTTTCATCATATTTTTGCCAACAAGCTCATGCGCGGATTTGTTATCACAGACCTTGGAGACCAGAGGATAGTGGAGTGGTGTATCCAAAGTGATGAAGGAAACAACGCTGTCTCACAGAATCCTGTATCTGGCAAAACTACTCGAAAATAAGGGAGACATTAAGACACTCCCAGATAAGCCAAAGCTGAGAGAGTTCTCGACCATAGACCAGCCCGGCGTGAAGGGCATTCTTCACATTGGAATGGAAGGACTCTGGAGAGCAACGCAAAGCCTTCTGAAGAAATAAAGATCTCTACTCCAAGTAAACTCGTGGACAATTATAAAAGTTAGTGCTATTGTAACTTTGGTTTGTAGCTCGACTCGCGTTCTTCTTGATTTAAGAGACTAATGTATTGAAGAAATAGTTGTTAGTCTATGTTTTGGGACACAGGGCATACAGATGTAATTTCATGCCATCAATAGCTAACTGGTTGGGGTTAGACTTGTATAGGAGCAGTGCTTATATGTTCTTGAGTGGAGCTGATACAAATTCACATGAGCGTTGTAACTTTAGGTTGTTAGGTATTCAAATGACTAAAACATATTTCTCATATACGAGGTCTGTCTGGAAAAGTCCAGCCATTGTTAATATAATGAGAACAGTTTGTGCAACACTGATGTAACCTGGCAGCCAAGGAGAGTGCACTGGAATGCACATGTGTGAACAATGACGACTTCACTGTACTAGTCAGTGGGGGCGGTAGACTCCATCAAGTGAGCACGTATACCGTGTGGCCATCGCATTCAAAATGACTGAGCAAGTAGAGCAAAGAATCTTCACTCAATTTTGTGTTAAGCTTGAACATTCCTCCACGGAAACTACTCAGATGATTCAGAAGGCCACAGCTGCGGGTAACTAGTGATTGGCAGCTTCATCACAGCAGCACACCTGCTCAGGCATCACATCTCATGCCGTTTGTTGGCAAAACATCTAATCACCCAGGTGACTCAGCCTCCTTACAGGCCAGATTTGGCACCCTGTATCTTCTGGATTTTCCCAAAATTAAAGTCCCCTTTGAAAGGAAAGAGATTTCAGACCATCAATGAGATTCAGGAAAATACAACAAGGAAGCTGATGGTGATGGGGAGCACTGTGTGAGGTCCCAGGTGCCTACTTTGAAGGGGACTGAGGCATCATTGTTCTACGTACCATGTTTCTTGTATATTGTATCTTCTTCAATAAATGTCTCTATGTTTCATATTACATGGCTGGATACCTTCTGGACAGGCCTTGTGTATTTTGTCCTCGTCTGTGGTTGCTAGCTCACAGCTCCTAAACTCCTTGAAATTTCCTGAGCAGTAAGAGCAGTGGGATCATCTTTTGTTATGATATTTGGACTCTTGTCCTCAATTCTTAGAATCAGAACCATAAAGGTGAAATGTTTCTTGTTAGTCATAATAAGCCCCTTTCTACCACAACTGGGTTTAGGTTAACAAGATGACTTTTGGAAATCACCTAAGGATGAAAGGGCTGGTTGCCAAGGGAACCAGTTGAAACTTTCAGTCCCGCCCCCTGATTTCCAGGATGGGGAGGGGTGAAGGAGGTTGAATAATCGCCAGTGGCCAATGAGTTAGTCAATCATGACTGTGTAATGAGGCCTCCAAGAAACCCAAAAGGGTTCAAGGAGCTTCCACGTAGGGAAACCAGAATGCTTCTATATGCCACAGTGCTAGGTCCCAAACTCTGTAGGGACAGAACTCTTTTGTTTGGGACCTTGCCCTCTGCATCACTCCATCTGGCTGTTGATCTGTATTCTTTAAGATCCTAGATAATAAACTGGTAAAGTACTAAAAAAGAATGAGAGAGGGAGAAAGAGACTGTCTAGGATTATCAAATTATGAAATTCTAAGAGTTTTCACAAATTCTGTTATATTTGTATAACATATTTATATATTTTATAATATAATACGTATTTACATTGTATGTACTTCACATAATAAATATATTTATATTTTATGTAACATGTATTTCTGTTAATAAAACATATTTGTATTTTATATATTTGTTTAAAATATAGTCATATATAATTTACTCTTATATTCATATGTTTTATATAACAAATATGCTATATAATATTTTAAATATAAATATGTATTTATATAGATTTATATGTATAGATTATTTACAGCTTTCTACAAATGGAATTTACTTGAAGCCAATCATTTCTCCTAGTAATTCTGAAAATGCTGAGGTAGGAAAGCACAGGAAGCCCTGGTGCTCTTTGCAAAACATGTAAAAGACTAAGAAAAACATGATAAAGGCTCCTCGGTTTCTGCCATCGCTTCTATCTTTGTCCCCTTTTCTTTCCATTGTTGGGTAACTAGCTCCCCCCCATATTCCAACTATGCAAGAAACCGTAAGGCTTCCAAAAACAGTCCCCAGAACGTGCTGTACTGTTTAACGGTTTTTGGGACCCCAAACAAGGGGCACATAAACCAGAACAGCCCCAAATTCGAGTGTAACTTGCAAAGAGAACCACAGGAAGAGCTCCTCTCCCTGCCTGGTCCGGCCCTGCCCCCCTGCCCCCCGCGAGAGGAGCCTGGCCTGCCCACGCTCCCGGGTTCGGGTCAGCTGCAGAAAAGCTTCCAGCTCTGTTTGACACCAGGAAACGAATTTATTCCATCACACAGCACACAAAATTTATATTAACCAAAAAAACCCACGTTATATTACAGCAGGTGTTTGCAATTTAGCAACATCACAACTGTAAGTCCCTAGATCCACAGGAAAAATAACTTATTTTTCAGCAGCCTCCCCATCACATTCACCTGCTCCTCGATCAGTCATGCTCTAGGTGTTCCAGTGTTCCTGGAATAGACCACGTCAATGATTTAAGAACTATTTAGGGGAGAACTTAAAACAGATACCATTCTGTACACTCACGTAGGTATTTTGGCGGTTGCCCTTTGTCCGAGGAGACGCACCAGGGTTCCCCAGAAGCACAGCCTGCGAGCAGCTGGTTTTCACACACCATTCCCAACACCTTTACTGGTTCATTTCCCAAACGGAAGCCGCCTCCAGAAGGCGGTGAGGCAATGACCCTAATTAACCCAAAAGGGATACACCTCGGTAGAGGTAGCCAGCCTCCGAAGACGATATATCTGTCCTCTTCCTAATGAATCAAAGGGCATTAGCTGCACTACAAACATAACCTAGGGCAGAGATTAAGTGACTTTCCCGGAATTCAGAAGAGATGAAGAACCCCTTGGCTCAGAAAAACAGATACGGGGATTAAGAAGTAACACAAGATAAGAAGGGGATGCATTTTTATTACTAACTGTACTTTTTTGTTAATATACTGAAAACCCTCCATGCCAGTGGTTCCTGTTTGGAAAAGAGAAAGGACAGGAAAATTCTGCACACACAGCCAAGTTGAAAAATTCTAATTTAAATGCTAATTGGGTACAGGAAAGTTACCCAGGTCTTTCATACACTCAGAGTTTGGGCCTAACTGACCCTCGTTCTGAATGTCAACACCCTGCCTTGCTTGGTGTCAGCAGCCCAATTAAAGAAACACCGGGAAAGTAAAACCAATAACCTTTGTTAAAGCGTACCATTTTCCCAAAACCTTATCAATAGCAAACAGGATAGCCAAATTCTAAGGGTGGAATGAGGAAAAATACATCCTCAGGGGCTTGCAACAAGCTATAACCAGCCTCATGGAAGACTGCAAAGCCAAACCAAGCCTTGCCCTACACAGACCAACGCTGAACTGGAAGTTACTCTATGAGCTAGAGCAAGAATCCCCAGCTGTCTGTGGCTCCCTCCTGGGGCCTCCAGCAGCAGGGCTCCAGGCCTAGCAGAACCTTGAGGAAAAAATGCTTTACTTCATTGCTAGGAAGGACTTCACAGTTAAGATAAGGTTTTTGTGAGCCTTTTTGCAAACGGAGTTCTGCTGTTCCTGAGTCCAGAGCAAAATCCAAGCCCCAAGATGAGGAAAATACTTTGTTCTTTTGCAAGAAAACAGCAAATGCACACACAACACCCTTAGTGCATCTCTGCGGGCCCCAGAAGTTAACCCAGATTCCCAGGTCTGCCATTTATTGCAAAGGCTGTGGGCAGAGATCTCAGGCAACATGAAGACCAATCTCTCCAGTTCTCCCTACTAACACACCAGTGGTCAGGGAGAGTGCTGAAGGCCGTCAAAGTAACAGAGAGGATCCACCAGCTGGACAAAGTCCTCTCCAAAAGACAGCAGCCCAGGACTTCCCATCAAGATGGTGGCATAGACAGACATGACTCGCCTCTTCACTCAACCACATCCAAAACAACTAAAATACAGAACAACCATCACTCACAACCATCAGAAATCAAGTCTCGAATGGAAGTCTGACAACTACAGAATTAAAGAAACCACACCCATCCAGACTGGAAGGAGGGGCACAGATGTGGAATGGGCTGGTCCCACATATACATGTGGCGGATAAAAGTTTGGGAGGGTTATCTCAGGAGTGAGGAGTCCCAGCCCCACACCAGGGCCCCCAGCCAGGGTTCCAGTGCCAGGATGATAAGTCCCCATAACTTCTGGCTTCAAAAACTCATGGGGATTGAGTCGTTGGAAGAAACTTCTGGAGCCCCAAGCAGTTCCTTTTAAAGAACCCACACGTGAACTCACTCGGACTCGCTCCCTCTGGGCTCCAGTGCTGGGTGGCTGCTTGGAAGGTACCAGTGGCATGCTGGGGGACACTGAGGTGTCTGGCATCAAACCATGCAGAGGCCATTGTCCCTTTTCTAAAACCTCCCCCCACAGAGCCACAGTGCTGACAAGTTGGTGCCATATCTGAGACTCCATCAATCTGCTAACACTGTGTAACCCATCTGGAGATCCCCAGAGACTCCACCCCACCCAGTTTACAGACACACCCAAGCTGCTTTTCCATATGAATGACTGGTCTTGGCTCCTGCTTCACAACTTCCTAAATCCTCTCAAACAAGCAACAGCTGGCCTCGAGCCCCAGGCCCAGCACTAGCAGCAACCAGACCAGATTCACAGCATGGCTTTACCTGGGAATCTCCAAGTCCAGCACAAGCAGCAGCCATCTCAGATAGCTGTATAGCTCATGCAGGGTGGCCCCAGGTAAAACATAGGTGGGGGCTGACCTTGGCCAGCACCACTCAGGAAACCCCAGGGCCACCCAATGGACAGTGAGACACCATGTCAGCATACCACCACCCTGCCCCGGAACAGGTGATCCTCCACAGAGGGTGGAGATTCATGGTAAGTGGTCACAGCCAATCCTAGCAGCCGACTGGCCTGGGTAAATCCTTCCCATTGCTCTGACGACAGCAACCAAGGCTCAACGACAAGAGGAGGGTGTACTCAGCCCACACACAGAGGGTGCACCTTGAGTACCCAGCTTGGGTGATAGGGGAGGCTATACCACAAGACTCTACAGGACACCTACTACGTTAGGCCACACTACCAAGACACAGAGTCAAAGCAACTCTACCTAATACACAGAAACAAACACAGGAGGCTGCCAAAATGAGGAGACAAAGAAATATGGCCCAAATGAAAGAACAAATCAAGACTCCAGAAAAAGAGCTAAATGAAATGGAGATAAGCAATCTATCAGACGCAGAGTTCAAAACACTGGTTATATAGATGTCCAAGGAACATATTGAGGACCTCAATAGTATAAAAAAGATCCAGCCTGAAATGAAAGATTCACTAATTGAAATAAAGAACAATTTACAGGGAAACAAAAATAGAGTGGATGAAGCCAAGAATCAGATCAATGATTTGGAACATAAGTAAAAAACAACCAATGAGAACAAGAAGAAGAAAAAAAAATCCACAAAAATGAGGATAGTATAAACAACCTCTGGGACAACTTCAAGAGGTCTGACATTCACATTATAAGGGTGCCAGAAGGAGAAGAGAAAGAACAAGAAATTGGAAATCTATTTTAAAAAATAATGAAAGAGAACTTCCCTAATTTGGTGAAGGAAATAAACATACAAGTCCAGGGAGTACAGAGAGACCCTAAGAAGATGGATGCAAAGAGACTCTCTCCAAACACATCATAATTAAAATGCCAAAGATTAAAGATAGAGTCTGAAGAGCAGCAAGAGAAAAGAAGTCACTTTCAGAGGAGTTCCCATGTGACTTTCAGCTGATTTCTCAAAAGAAACTTTGCAGACTAGAAGGAATTGGAAAGAAATATTCAAAGTCATAAAAAACAGAGACCTACAGCCAAGATTGCTCTACCCAGCAAAGATATCATTTAGAATCAAAGGGGAGATAAAGAGCTTCCCAGACATGAAAACACTAAGGAGTTCATCATTACCAAGCCATTATTATATGAAATGTTAGAGGGACTCACTTAAGAAAAAGATCAAAACTATGAAGAATAAAATGGCAAAAATACATATCTATCAACAATTGAATCTAATAAACAAACTAAGCAAACAAGAAGAACAGAGACAGAATCATGGATAAAGAGAGTGTTTTCATGGTTGCCAGATGGAAGATGGGGTGTGAAGGGAACGGGTGAATTGTGAGGGGATTAAGAAGTACAAATAGATAGTTCCAGAACAGCCATGGGGACGTAAAGAGCAGTATAGGAAATGGAATAACCAAAGAACTTATACTCATGATCCATGTACATGAACAACGGTGGAGGGATTGCCTGAGGGAATAGGGGGTGCTGGGTGGAGAAGGGCAAAGTGGGAAAAACCAGGATAACTGTAATAGCATATTTAACAAAATACAATTTAAAGAATAAAATAAAATAAGATTTTTAAAAAGACAGGCAGCCCGGGGTAGAGAGGTCCCCCGTGCCTGGATGTAGATACGTGTCTGTCACACATACTACCTGTGATGGGCTGAATGATGATGGCACCCAAAGATGTCACATCCTCATCCCCGGAACCTACAAACATCATCTAATATAATTACAGAAGCAATCAAGTCAAATGAGGTCATCACAGCTGGGCTCTAATACAACATGACCGGTGGGGATGTGGACTCAGAGACTGACATGCACAGAGGAAAGACAACATGAAGACACGCAGGCAGGATACCTGTGAGGATGGAGGAGTGGAAGGACATATCGACAAGCCAAGGAACCCAAAGATTGCCAGCAAACTCCCAGAAGCCAGGGGGAGGCAAGGCAGAATTCCCTGGAGGGTACCAGAGGGAGCAGGCCTGGCGGACACCTTGATTTTAGGCTTCTAGACTCTAGAACTCTGAGACAGCACATGTCTGCTGTTACAGCATCCCTAAGAAACACACACACCATGCCCTTCCATATGCATAATGTATACCAAAGTTGGCCAGACACATTCATTTCAACATTCACACCATGCTCCAGCAATTCCCGCCCATCCCAGACACCCTCACACCAGTCCATCCATGACTCAGGAAAGTAATGGCTCCAGAGGATTAATCCCATGAATGCAAACTATCACAGAACTTTCAAACCTCTTTTTTAAGAAAGCAAACTCAAACGGTCGACAAAGTGAGAAAGATAGTCCTCCCACAGGCTTTTATTTTGATGAAATATTTATTTTAAACAACATTGTGTTCCTACTGTCGGAGAGGTCCCCCTTCGAGCCTGGCAGCAGGAGGAAATGATGGACTGCAGAGGGATGCTGTAAAGGCAGCCACCTGACCACAGAGTGGAACCTGACCCGTCTTCCGCCTGGTCTCCTGGGAAAACAGCGACCCCTGCGCTAGAAATTTTAAATTCGGCTCCTCATAAAGCAGGCGATATCAAAGACAGAACAAAAAAAGATCCACTAAGCAAGCACAAATTTTTATCATGTTGCTCAGATACTTTTTTGCATCATGGTTTAAAATGAGTACATTAAAGACTAGTAAGTATGAAAAACCAATAAACAAATAGACTTTGCTAGGAATGAAAACCTTAGTCTTTGGCACAGAACACACGTTGGAAGGTTGGAGACAGACACCTTTGGATGACTTGCTCACTCAGGCGGAGTTACGTGTGTTCAGTAATGAGAAACGACGCTGTCGGGACTCGGTGGCTGCCCGTAGGAAAAATGGGAGAGATTCTGTACCAACGCATAGCACTGTTTGGAGGGAAAATGAGATACAGAATGTAACAGTTCTTTGAAAAAAAATGGAAATCTACAAATACGTGTATGTGAGGTATCTTTTTTACTCACTAAAACCTTCCAGAACTCATTCATTTATTTAACAAAACTTCTCTTTTTTAGAGGAGGCCACTGTTCCATGTTAGACACTGTCCCTGTTCTCAGGGAGCTTCTAAGAGGCAACATTACAGGATGTAAGATGAAAAAAATAACTGAAAGTTCCTCCCTGAAAATTCTGTGATGGAATCAGCTGTATTATGTGATTTTTTTTTATCCTCCCCCAAGGACATGTTTAGAGAGGGGAAGGGAGGGAGAGAAACAATGATGAAGACCAAACCCTCAACCAAGGCATGTGCCCCGACCAGGAATCAAACCTTCAACCCTTTCGTTCATGGGAAAGATGCTCCAACCAACCAAGCCACGCCAGCCAGGGGCCCTATGTTAACTGATTATTTTACCTAGTTTAACTGCGAGAGTGGCAACAAGACTACGAAAGGCTGCCATGTTACTACGTCAACTTTAAAAATGGAAATTTAGCCCTGGCTGGTGTAGCTCAGTGGATTGAGCACAGGCTGCGAACCAAAGGGTCGCCGGTTTGATTCCCAGTCAGGGCACATGCCTGGGTTGCAGACCAGGTCCCCAGTGAGGGCCATGTGAGAGGCAACCACACATTGATGTTTCTCTCCCTGTCTTTCTCCCTCCCTTCCCTTCTATCTAAAAATAAATAAATAAAATCTTTAAAAAAATAAAATAAAAATGGAAATTTGGATAAGAATAGGCATAAAATAAAAAATCAGTCTAATGTTGTGAGACAAAATTAAGTAAATTTTGTCTGTAATTACCATAAAGTAGTTACAAAAGAATAGCTTGTGTTGATTTATTAATTCTGTCTCAAATGTCATTTATTATTCTTGAGCTACCATCAGTTTCATACTCTCTGGGTGAGTGGTAGTGGATTGGACACCATTGTTCTGTTTAAATCATTTTTTAATTATGTATTGATATGCTAATAAGACAAAGTATGATCCAAAAACTATAGAACAAGCTATCAAACTATGAAGAGCTGATAGAGGATGGGTAAATCTTTACTTTTTACTAGTCATACTTTGTATGTTATGACTTTTACAAGCATTTAATTAAGTAAAGCAACAAAGAAAAACATAAGTTAAAAATCAAGATATATATCCTCATTGACCTAAACCTAAATCTCCACCCTATATCAAAACATTTCTTCTTTAGGCATACAGTCAACAACTCCATTCTAGCTAAGAAAAAAAAAATGTCTAAGGCAATATTTGGCTAAAGTTTTGTCTTAAGAGAGCTGGTCAACTGGTCCTCCAGATTTCAACTACTTGGTCCCCCAAATGGGAGTCAGCAGTGAGTGAACCAGCACCCCACAAGCAAAGCTATAAGAGAGTCGTCTTGACCTCTGTTATTAGCCATCTTAATCTGACTTGGACAAGCAGGATAGAGGAGAGCTTAGGGTGCAGGCCTTTTAGCTGATAACAGTCATGGACTGGGGACAGGAGCAGAGAAAAGCCAAGCAGAAGGGACGAGAGTAATGGCAGATCTTGGCTTGGCCTCCTGTATTCACACAAATGATCACTCCCGCCAGCTCCACCATCACCAAAGAATGAAGGGATATGTGATGACCTGTTTGCCCTCACTGTGGTCACACAGTTGTCCCCCTGGAAGGGAAGCATAATGAGTGGTTTAAGTCAAAATTGGAGGAGAATGGGTAAAAAATCTGATAGAACCCACATCCCTCCACACCTTGATTTTTACCTCAACAAGCGGGTAAGCACTGGGGAGCACAAGGAAGTCCCATTTGGATCTGTTCTCAGCTGCCAACCCCATTTGTGTTCCTGGCTGACTATAATCCAAATCTCCTATTTTATTTCTTCTTCCTCTTTGTCTATTCCACATTCTTTTAATTTTTCCCCCTTCATTTTTCTCCCATAATGTTCTTGCTTATTGAAGAAGTACTGAAGAAGAGAAAGAGGAAAGAACAGTAGAGAAAGAAATAGTGAGATTTATGGGCTGAAGTAAGCCTCTTCTTATTTTCCAATTTATTTTCCCATTGTGAGAAACCTTACCTTGGGCCAGGTATCCCCTGACCCCCAAGAATATGAGGCTCATAAAATACAGCGGGGGAGGAGAGGACAACTAGGTAGGACATCTAGAATCAGCCTTCCAAGCCACTGCTCTGGCAAGTATGTGCTTTTTTCTCCAGACTGGCTCCCTCTCTGCCTTCCCTTACTCTCTGTCTTCACCAACATGTCCCCCAACTGCTTCAAAGTGGGGACCAATACAGGCCACTTTTTTTTAGGTTCTATTCATTTATTTTTAGAGAGAGGGGGAAGGAAGGAGAAAGAGAGGAAGAGAAACATCAATGTGCGGTTGCCTCTCACGCGCCCCCTACTAGGGACCTGGCATGTGCCTTGACTGGGAATAAAACCAGCAACCCTTTGGTTCACAGGCTGGCACTCAATCCACTGATCCACACCAGCCAAGGCAATACAGGGCACTTTTAAGGGGAAACTGAATGGGGGTATATGTTTGGGAAGAGAGGGTGTTGAGTGTAACCTGGACAACTGGGACTCCAACCTGATTCACAAACAATACAATAATGCTCATTAAGACAACAGAAAAAGAGCAATTAGCACTTGTAGAATGAGAGGGAGCTTTGACAGTCCCTCTCAACCTTGAGACTCAACGATCAGAATCACGGAATCATAGATGAGAGAGCCCAGGAGGCCTGGAAGTCATCATCCAGTGCTCCTCCCTCCCCTGCCACCCCACTTTATAGATGAGAACATGAAGGCTTCCCAGCTAGGCTCTGAGACTTCCAAGTGCTCCTCTTCCCTTAAGCAAAGTCAGTGCGTAGTCACATCCATCAATCAGGGGGCCAATGAGCCTTTATAGATACCGTAAAATTTCCAAATCCAGTCCCTAGGAACCTTCAGTACAGTGAATAAAACTGTGAGGCTCTACTTCACTTTGTTTATTGCTTTTTTCACAGCTCATACTGGCATCTGTTCAGCCCAGGATTATTTAAGGCCTCATGTTCATGGCGCTGGAGTGTACAGTGAAATAAATGGGGTTTCAGCTAATTAAATGCTGGCGCAGAGCTGAGGTGTTTGAAAAATCTCAAAATCCATCTATTTCCAGCCTGTCCCAGAGCCAAGAGTTGCTGCTACTATATGACACAATAAAAGGGATGCTGTGTAAATTTTAAATATTTTATTGACCATAAATAATTAGAATACCTAACCATTTCCTAAGGCAAAATATCTAGCTGCTAATGTGCAAAAAGCATTGCAGATGTTCACAAACTACAGAAATGTCACTTTGCTTTTGGGTTCCTTTTAAGCAATATTTTACTCTAAAGAAGTAAACATAACTGTGAATAAAGTGTGGTTTGGGCAAATGTTTAGGAATATTCAATAAAGCACCTGTATAAATATTCAGTTATGGATATAATTTGATTTAAATAGATGTTACTTTCAATAAATAAACACTGTTCAACACGAAGAAACATTTGAAACAACCAGTAAGCATCAGAACCAGCTGATATTTTCATGCAAATCTTTGGAAAACGTTTTATTTAGCCATTCTCCTACCCACCACATAGTGTCGGTGATTCTTTCACACTTTTTATTTTCAGAAACTTCTGAATGAAAGCAGCAGCTTTTCTTAAAAGCATTCACCCTTTTGCAGCACCGCCACTTCATTACAGTCTTTTCTTCTATGCAGTCGCTATGTGTCACGCAGCTGGTCGCGTGGCACTGTGGTGTCCGAGGTTGTGAGCACAGCCACAGGAACCACACCGCGGGACCCAAACGATCTCTGCCGTTTCTCACTCCGGAATCTTGGGCAGTGTCATCTTGTCTGGCCTCGCCGTCATCGTTTTTCAGATGGAAATCACGAGACCCGTCTCAGAGGAATAATGATTAAATAAGATCATAGGAGTAAAGTTGCCAGCAAACTCTACAAACATAACCTATCACTTTCCATGATGTCTTTTAATTGACCATTCCAGCTAAATCATTTAAAACGGATTTTGCATGTCCGTTGTTTCCTGGAACCGCTTTTATACCCTGTTGATGGGAATGTAAATTGGTGAAATGTTCTTAAAGAGCCATTTGGCAATAGCTATCAAAGTCTGAAATGCACATTTGCTTTGATGCAACAGCTCTACTCCTGGGAATTCACTTATCACTGGCTAGTGAGCAAATACATGTCCCAGATGTTCTAGACCTCTGACCCAGGATGGTTACTGCTGCATTTTTGGAAAAACAAAATAAGGGAACAACTGAAATATCAATCAATAATTAAGTAAATTACCATGACCCTCCATTTATAGGACTTGTCACAATGAAAAACTGATCTTTGTATATTTGGTTATGGTGTTATTATTGCGCTTCTTCCCTGGGAGGGGAGAACACTTGTTCCCTCTTCTGAAGTCTCCTTCCACATGAGAGAGTCCCTGTTGGTGATACGCCCCTGACCTCTCTCTGCCCATTTTATGTACTAAACCCAAGGGTGGTAGAGTAATTCAGTGATTGGTAAACTTGGGGAGAATAACAGGACATAACAGGGAACAGGAGCTCTCCTCTGCTCCTCCATATTTTCTTACGAGACAGTCCCCCCAAATTGGGAAGCCTACTCCAGATCAGCCCTACCCATGACTGGGTGGGTACAGCCACCCAGTTCTGGACATTGGCATTACAAAGTCAGTGCGTTTTGCGCACTATCCTATAGCTCTCAA
The DNA here is from genome assembly GCA_004026765.1 of Micronycteris hirsuta. Lineage (NCBI taxonomy): Eukaryota > Metazoa > Chordata > Mammalia > Chiroptera > Phyllostomidae > Micronycteris > Micronycteris hirsuta. Next base: position 29,732 of record PVJI01012487.1, on the reverse strand, counting down.
CTTAGCATTTAGAAACAATAGAGGTAAATAATCTTTGATCAGTGACTGTAAATGTTGATCTTTTCTTTTATATTCCAATTTAATCAGAACTTGAGCAAGGAAAAGGGCTGCTTTTGAAGAGCCTCATGGAGGTCAACACCTGCCCCACAAATATAAACTCCATGAAGAGAGGAATTATATCTGTTTTGCTCATCACTATATGCCTAGAACAGAGTCTAGGCCCCCAATAATGAATAAATGACCAAACAAATGAGCCATACAAACAGTATTACAATAGTCTCCCACTTACCTGTAGTGTTGCTTTCCTGGTTTCAGTTACCCAAAGTCAACTGTGGTCCAAAACTATTAAGTGAAAAATTCTAGAAATAAAAACTCCGTAAGTTTTAAACCGTGTGCCATTCTGCGTTGCACACCCCACCCCATCCCCGGGAACGTGAACCATCCCTTTGTCCAGCACGTCCACCCTGGACGTGCTACCTGCCCGTCAGTCACTTAGTAGCCGCCTAGGTTATCAAACGGGCTGCCACGGTTTCCCAGTGCTTGCGTTCAACTCGCCTTCATTTTACTTAATAATGGCCCCAAAGCACGAGAGTGGTAGTGATGGTAGCAATTCAAATGCGCCAAGAAGAAGCCAAAAAGTGCTTCCTTTAAGTGAAAAAATGAAAGTTCTCTACTTACTAAGGAGAGAAAAAAATCAGACCCTGAGGTTGGTAAGATCTATGGTAAGAATGAATCTTCCCTGTGTGCAATTATGAGGAAAAAGTAAATTCATGCTAGTTCCTCTGTCACACCTCAAACTGCAAAAGTTACGGCCACAGTATGCGACAGTGCGTAGTTAAGATGGAAAAGGCATTAAATTTGTGGGTGAAAGACAGGAACAGAAAACCTGTTCTGATTGACAGCAGCGTGTTACACCATAAAGCATTGGGCCTATACGAGGATTTCACCAAGGGGATCCCTGAAATGAGTGGCTGCAAGCCATTCACTGCAAGTGCGGGATGGCTACACAGGTCCAGGAATACTTTTGGACTGAGAAAATGTAAAAATTATTGGAGAGGCTGCATCTGCTGATGAAGAGGCTGCCACGTTCTGGCAGAGTCGAAGAAGCTGATTAAGACTCAGTACTACCCATGGCTTCAGGCACCCGCTGGGGACCTTGAAATGTATTTCCTGCAGATAAGGGGGACTACTATATCTTAAAGTACGTGATTTGTCTGTGTTTGATGGTGTAAGTGTGGTTTCTCTTAGAGAGAGACTAGGAGAGAAGGCAGCCTTTTCAGTGACTACCCATTGATACCATTTGGATTTTTCTAACCATGTTTACGTATTAGCTGTTCGGTTAAAGGGGCGGGGTGGAAACCGCCCACAAAAGGTGATAGGAAGGTATAATTATGAACTGTTTTGTGTTTCTTTTTATACATTTCTGAATTAAAAGAAACATGAGGAAAACTCATTAGGAAGGAAGGGAGGGAGGGAGGGAGATAAAGAGGGAGGAAAGAGAGGAGGGAGGGAAGGTGACAGGGAGGAAAGAGAAGAAGGAGGAAGGAGAAATCCCATAACAACTCCTTTTATAAAATGAGTATTTTCCCTCCACAAGTCAGGGTCTTTGGTTGGAGAAAAAATAGAAACAAACTCTAGCTACATTAAATAGAATAGGAATGTGCCCTGGCTGGTGTAGCTCAGTGGATTGAGCACAGGCTGAGGACCAAAGGGTCACTGGTTCAATTCCCAGTCAGGGCACATGCCTGGGTTGCAGGCCAGGTCCCCAGGAGGGCCACGTGAGATGCAACCACACATTGGTGTTTCTCCCCATCTCTTTCTCTCCCCCTTCCCTTCTATCTAAAAATAAATAAATAAAATCTTTAAAAAAATAGAATAGGAATGCATCTGAAGGCATCAAGTAGCTAACAAAGCTGATGGGGAAGCTGAGAGCAAGCTAAAATGAGGGTAGGATCCAGCGCACCAGCATAATGATGCAACTGGAAATCATGACGGTGCCCAAGTCCCCTGGGACGCTGACACAGACAAGCCAGCACCCCTGGATGCTGTCTGCACCACTGATACCTCGACTCCACCACCACAGTGCGTGACATTTGAGGCTCCGGTGCCTTCTGCTTACACCCTCAAGGTTCAGGGCAGGAGCAGCCAGTTAGCCAAGATGAGGAGTCCTGCCCACATGGAGGGTTTAACCTTTGGTAGGAACAGGACACTCACTCCTTCACTCTATCTAACGGAGGGCAGATAGATAGCTAGGGTATAGCTGGTATAGCTGGCAGGGAGGTAGGTTTACAGGGCAGAGATGAAGGACTTTCTGATTGCTTGCTCCTATTTTCTCAATGAATTATGGCAAAGGACTATCAGCCCAGAAAGAAGGGAGACAGTGGGTTAAACATCTGAAGGAAAAAGGTGTGAAATAGTGCCTTTGGAGGGCTATGTTCCGATTATTGACCGCTGCCTAATGAGCCACTCCCAAACAATGACTGACAGGAAAAATAATCATTTATTTTGCTCATGAATCTGAGGACTGAGTGTGCCCAGCCAGGCAGTTCTCACTCACGGTCCCTCATAAGGTTGCCATTAGATGGTGGATGTATACATGCATATTTACAAACTGTAAACCCTCACTTCACGTCCTCATAGGTTCTGCTATGTTAAGCAAAACGGCGTGCAGCAAAACCAATTTTACCATAGACTAATTGATATAAATAACCTAATAACAAAATGGGAACAAAGGGAAGATGGTGGAGGAGTGAATAGAAGCCACACTAACGTCCTCCCAGGGCCAATCTGGAATGACAACTCAGTTGTGGAGAAACCATCCAGAACAAACAACTGAGCAATAGCGAGAGAGAAGCCTTATAACCTCAGACAGAGGAAGCAGCTTTGGCACAACCTGTCTGGACCACATCTGTGCTTGAGGACTACATGTCTAATGTATGCATCCTCTCTATCCTGATGCTGCCTCAGTCCTGGAAGCTTCCAGCTCAGTTTTAATATACTAGCCAGAATTTTGCTGAGCTTGAATTGATGCCTTAGGCCAGGTAATAAAGGGACCATTTCTTCATTTAAATGTAAATTCTTCTTTCCGCTGCCCATTTATGTACTGAAGGCACTGAAAGTCTTTTAAACTACCACATTCTAAGAAATAAGAATCCCAGTATCTAAGTCCCACAGAACTCCTACCATAGAAGTTCACCCTACAAAGACAGATAGCAAAGCAGAGCATTGGAAATTGCAGAAACAAATAAAAAGAGTTACCTGAAATAGGAAGACAAAGAAAGAACCAGCAATCAAAAGGAATAGAAGACTCCCCACTAAAAGAGCTAAATGAAATGGAGGCAAGCAAACTATCAGATATAGAATTCAAAAGGATGGTTATAAGGATGCTCAAGGAACTCACAGACAACTACAAAGAACTGAGTGAGAACCACAAACAGTGTTAAAAAGGAAATAGAAACTATCAACAAGAAGCAGGAAAAATGAAGAACACAATTCTGAAATAAAAAACACACTAGGAGGAATTACAAGCAGGCTGGATGAAGCAGAGGACCAAATTGGTGAGCTGGCAGATAAAGCAGAAAGAAACACCCAGGTAGTGCAGCTGCACCAAAAAAGACTCAAAAACTACAAAGACAGCTCAAGGGAACTGCAAGACAACATGAAACACAACAACATCCCAATCATAGGAATCCCAGAAGGACAATAAAAGCAGCAAGGGATAGAAATCCTCTTTGAAAAAATGACAGAAAACCTTCTGAACTTGGAGAGTGGAAACGCCACACAAGTTCAGGAAGCACAGAGAGTCCCGACCAAGAGGAACCCAAAGAGGCCCACTCCAAGACACATCAAAATTAAAATGCCAAGTTTTAAACACAAAGAGAAAATCTTAAAAGCAGCAAGGGAGAAACAAGAAATGACATACTAAGGAGCTCAATAAGGTTAGTAGCTGATCTCTCAACAGAAACACTCCAAGCCAGGAGAGAATGGAAAGAAATATTCCAAGTAATGAAAACCAAAGGACTTCAGTGAAGACTACTCTACCCAACAAGGTTCTCAATTAAAATGGAAAGCCAAATAAGGAGTTTCCCAGATAAAAGGAAGGTTAAAGAATACACCTCCACCAAACCAGCACTGCAAGATATGCTTAAGGGACTGCTTTAACAAGAAGAAAAAGAGTGAGAGAGAGAGGATCACAGGTACAAAGGAGATAAAATGGCAATGAATAATACCTATCAATAAAAACCTTCCATTTAAATGGATTAAATGCTCCAATAATAAAACATAGGGTAGCTGAAAGAATAAGAACACATGACCCGCACATATGCTGCCTACAAGAGACGCATCTCAGAACAAAAGACCTACACAGACTGAAAGTGAAGGGATGGAAAAAAATATTCCAAGCAAATGGACAGGAAAAAAAGCCAGAGTAGCAATACTCATATCAGACAAAATAGACTTCAAAACAAAAGCCATAAAAAGGGACACTGACCTGGCTGGTGTAGCTCAGTGGATTGAGTGCGGGCTGGGAACCAGAGGGTCCCAGTTCGATTCCCCGTCAGGGCACATGCCTAGGTTGTGGGCCGGGTCCCCAGTGAGGCCCATGTGAGAGGCAACCATACATTGCTGTTTCTCTCCCTCTCTTTCTCCTTCCCTTCCCCTCTCTCTAAAAATAAATAAATAAAATCTTTAAAAAAAAAAAAAAGGGACACTGAAGGACACTTCATAACACTCAAAGGAAGAATCCACCAAGAAGACATAAACATTGTAAACATATATGCACCCAACACAGGAGCACCCAAATATACAAGCAAAATCTTGGAGGACTTCAAGAAAGATATAGACAGCAGCATAGTTATACGAGGGGATTTTAACACCCCACTGTCAAAAATGGATAGATCTTCAAACAAAATATCGACAAGGATATTGAGGCATTGAACAATGCCCTAGATCAAATGGACTTAAATTATATATATATTATATATATTATATATATATATTATATATATTTAAATTATATAATATATAAAAATATATAAATTATATATATAAACCTTTCGCCCTGGCTGGTGTAGCTCAGTGGATTGAGCGCGGGCTGGGAACCAGAGGGTCCCGGTTCGATTCCCAGTCAGGGCACATGCCTGGGTTGCGGGCCAGGTCCCCATGAGGGCCATGTGAGAGGCAACCATACATTGCTGTTTCTCTCCCTCTCTTTCTCCCTTTCTCTAAAAATAAATAAATAAAATCTTTAAAAAAAATTAAAAAATTAAAAAATAAATAAATAAAACCTTTCATCCTAAAGAAGCAAAATACACATTCTTTTCAAATGCACATGGAATATTTTCAAAGGTACACCACATGATAGGACACCAAACAAGCCTCAACAAATTCAAGAAAATTGAAATCATATCATGCATTTTCCTGGGCCATAAGGGCTTAAAAGTAGAAACGAACCTCAAGGAAAAACTCAAAAATATTCAAACTCACAGAGACTAAATAGTATGTTATTAAACAATAATGAGCTAATAACGCCATCAAGGAAGAAATCAAAAAGTTTCTGGAAATAAATGAAAATAAACATTCAATAGTCCAAAACCTATGGGACACAGCAAAGGCAGTCCTAAGAGGTAAGTTCATAGCAATACAGACCTACCTAAAAAAGATAGAAACGTTTCAAATAAACAACCTAATCCTACAGCTACAGTAATTGGAGGAAAAACAACAAAGCCCAGAGCAAGTAGAAGAAAGGAAAAAAACAAAATTAGAGCAGAATTAAATGACATAGAGACTAAAAGAGCAATCCAAAGGATCAATTAATCCATGAGCTGGCTCTTTGAAAAGATAAACAAAATTGACAAGACTTTAACCAGACTCGGGCCAAGACAGAGGTGTAGGTAGACACACTGTGCCTCCTCACACAACCAAAACAAGGGCAACAACAATTTAAAAACAAAAAACAACCAGAACTGACAGAAAATCGAACTGTATGGAAGTCCAACAACCAAGGAGTTAAAGAAAACATGTTCATCCAGACCAGTAGGAGGGGCAGAGACAGGCAGCTGATGTGGAGAGGACTCACAGCAAAGCAATGGCTGGAGGACCAGGGTGGGCAAGGCCGAAGCTGATGGAGCGGGCGGTCCCACATTCACATGCAGATAAACCAGTAGAAACAGCTGGGGAGCGAAACAGGCTGGGCAACCCAGGATCACAGCATAGGGAAATGAAGCTTCAAACCTCTGACTGAAAATACCTGTGGGGGTTGAGGCAGCAGTGGGAGGAACTCCCAGCCTCACAGGAGAGTTCATAGGAGAGACCCACAGGGTCCTAGAACCTGCACAAGCCCACCCACCCAGGAATCAGCACCAGAAGGGCCCAATTTGCTTATGGGTAGCGGGGGAAATGATTGAAATCTGGCCGAGAGTGGAGCAAGCACCATTGTTCCCTCTCGGACCCCTTGCCCACATACAATATCACAATGCAATGGCATGGGTTACCCTGCCCTGGTGAACACCTAAGGCTCCACCCCTTACTACACAACAGGTGCTCCAAGACCAAAACAGGCCCAAATGAAAGATCAGATCAAAGCTCCAGAAAAAATACAACTAAGCAATGAAGAGATAGCCAACCTATCAGATGCACAGTTCAATACACTGGTAATCAGGATGTTCACAGGATTGGTTGAATTTGGTCACAAATTAGATGAAAAAATGAGGACTATGCTAAGGGAAATAAAAGAAAATGTACAGGGAACCAATAGCGATGGGAAGGAAACTGAGACTCAAATCAACGGTGTGGACCAGAAGGAAGAAAAAAATATTCAACCAGAACAGAACGAAGAAACAAGAATTCAAAAAATGAGGAGAGGCTTAGGAATCTCTGAGACATCTGTAAACATTCCAACGTTTGAATTATAGGGGTGCCAGAAGGAGAAGAGGAAGAGCAAGAAATTGAAAATTTACTTGAACAAATAATGAAGGAGAACTTCCCCAATCTGGCAAAGGAAATAGACTTCCAGGAAGTCCAGGAAGTTCAGAGAGTCCCAAAGAAGTTGGACCCAAGGAGGAACACACCAAGGCACGTCATAATTACATTATCCAAGATTAAAAATAAGGAGAGAATATTAGAAGCAGCAAGAGAAAATGGGACAGTTACCTAAAAAGGAATTCCCAGAAGACTATCAGCTGATTTCTCAAAAGAAACCTTACAGGCAAGAAGGGGCTAGAAAGAAGTATTTGAAGTCATGAAAGGCAAGGACCTACATCCAAAATTACTCTATCCAGCAAAGCTTTCATTTAGAATGGAAGGGCAGATAAGTGCTTCTCAGATAAGGTCAAGTTAAAGGAGTTCATCATCACCAAGCCATCATTATATGAAACGTTAAAGGGACTTATCTAAGAAAAAGAAGATTAAAACTATGAACGGTAAAATGATAGCAAACTCACAGTTATTAAAAACCACATCCAAAACAAGAACAAAAGCAAACTAAGCAAACAACTAGAACAAGAACAGACCAACAGAAATGGAGATCACATGGGAGGGGGAGGGGGATCAACAGGCAAGTGGGAGGGGGAAAGAGGAGGAAAAGATACAGAGAATAAGTAGCATAAATGGTAGGTAGAAAATAGACAGGGGGAGGTTTAGAATAGTATAGGAAATGTAGAAGCCAAAGAACTTATATGTATGACCTATGAACATGAACTAAAGGGGAGAATGTGGGTGGGAGGGGGTGTGCAGAGTGGAGAGAAATAAAGGGGGGAAATGGGACAACTGCAGTAGCATAATCAATAAAATATATTTTTAAAAAAAGAAAAAAGAGAGGACCCAAATAAACACAGTCAGAAATGAAACAGGAGAGATTACAACTGATACCACATAAATAAAAAGGATTGTAAGAAATTACTATGAACAACTATATGCCAAGAAATTTGAAAACATAGGTGAAATGGACAAATTTCTAGAAAAATGTAAGCTCCCAAAACTGAAGGAAGAAGCAGCAGAAAGCCTGAACAGATCTATAATAGTTAGTGAAATTGAAGCAATAATCAAAAAACCCCCAGCACACAAAAACCCTGGACTGGATGGTTTCACAGGAGAATTTTACAAAACATTTAAGAAAAAGTTAACCCCTATCCTTCTCAGAGTATTCCAAAATATCCAAGAAGAGGAGGGACTCCCAAATTCTTTTTATGAAGCCAGCATCATCCTAATCCCAAAACCAGATAAAGACACAAAAAAGAAAGAAAACTACAGGCCATATCACTGATGAATATAGATGCTAAATTCCTCAACAAAATATTACCAAACTGCATCCAGCAATATGTTAAAAAGATCATACACCATGATCAAGTGGGTTTCATCCCAGGGATGCAAGGATAGTACAATATTCACAAATCAATAAACGTAACAGAGCACATAAACAAAAGGAAAGACAAACATCACATGATCATATCAATAGATGCGAAAAAGCATTTGATAAGGCATAGCACCCATTTATGATAAAAAAAACACTCATTAAAGTGGGATTAGAGGGAGCATATCTCAACCTAATCAAGGCCATATACAAGAAACCTACAGCCAGCATCATACGCAACGGGCAAAAACTAGAACTTTCCCACTAAGATCAGTATGTCTGCTTTCACCACTTCTATTCAATATAGTATTGGAAGTCCTAGCCACAGCAATCAAAAAAGATAAAGAAATAAAAGGCACCCAAATTGGAAAATAGGAAGCAAAATTGTCATTGTTTGCAGATGACATGATAGTGCACATAGAAAATCCTATAGACTCCACCAAAAAACTACTCAACCTAATAAGGGAATTTGGCAAAATAGAGGGATACAAAGTCAATATTCACAAATCAAAGGCATTTTTGTACACTGCCATGGGGTAGATCGGACCTGCTGGAACCCGGGGTTGACCGTAACTAATGCGTGTATAAATCTCACACTAAGACACACGGGGGGAAGAAATCCGGTGGCCACACGTCTCCTCCACCATCGCCCATCTTGGGGAGAAAGACCTCGTGGGTTGCCCAGCCGGGGGTTTTATTAGAGGCATTAAGACACATTTACATTGGATTGATTATTCATGGGATTAAGCAGAACAGGTAGGATTACTCATAACAAAGCATTGGGATGTAGATTCAGATCTGGTGGCAGACACGACCAGGTGAAAGCAATATTCAAGGATCAGCAAGCTAGAATTTTTTAAGATACACCTTTGCCAAATTCCTATTAGAGAATTCCCATCCCACAGACATGATCCACACTTGCTCACACAGGAATCACACGGAGCTGTGCTCAAAACGTGTAAATTCTCAGGACTGCGTGTTTACACACGTGTGGAAATCACTGCCACAGTACACCAACAATGCAATATCAAAAATACAAATCAGGAAAGAAATCCCATTTGATATAACAACAAGAAAAATAAAATACCTAGGAATAAACCAAGGAAGTAACCAAAGACCTCTACTCAGAAAACTACACAACACTGAAGAAAGAAACTAAGGAAGACACAGATAAATGGAAGCATATACCATCTTCATGGATTGGAAGAATTAACATCATCAAAATGTCCATACTACTCAAAGCAATTTATAGATTCAATGCAATCCCTATTAAAATACCAATGATATATTTCCCAGATATAGAGCAAACATTTCAAAAATTTATGTTGAACCATAAATGACACTGAATAGCCTCAGCAATTTTGATAAAGAAAAACAAAGTAGGAGGGATCACAATACCTGATATCAAACTTTATTACAAAGCCACAGTAATCAAAACAGACTGGTACTGGCATCAGAACAGATGCATAGATCAATGGAACAGAATAGAGAGCCCAGAAATAAGCCCAAGTCTCTATGGTCTGAATTAATATTCAACATGGGGGCAGAAGCATAAAATGGAGTGAAAATATCCTCTTCAACAAATGATGTTGGAAGATCTGGACAGCTACATGCAAAAAAATGAAACTCAATCACCAACTTACACCATACACAAAAATAAATTCAAGGTGGATAAAAGACTTAAATATAACTAATAACACCATAAAAGTCCTAGAGGAGAGCATAGGCAGGAAAATCTCAGATATTCCAGGCAGCAATATTTTCACCATTATGTCCCCTAGAGCAAGGGACATAAAGGAAAGAATAAACAAATGGGACATCACCAAAATAAAAGCTCTGCACGGCTAAAGAAAACATCAGCAAAATGAAAAGGGATCCAACCATATTGGAAAATATATTTGCCAATGATATTTCAGACAAGGGTCAAAAATATGTAAAGAACTCACATGACTCCACTCCAGGAAGAGAAACAACCCAATTAAAAAATGGGCAAAAGACTTGAACAGACACTTCTCCAAGGAGGACACACAGAGGGCCCAGAGACATATGAAAAGATGCTCAGCATCACTAGCCACTAGAGAGATGCAAATTAAAACCACAATGAGATACCACTTCACACGGATCAGAATGGCCAACATAAACAAATCAACAAACAACAAGTGTTGGAGAGGATATGGAGAAAAGGTGACCCTAGTGCACTGTTGGTGGGAATGCAGACTGGTGCAGCCACTGTGGAAAACAGTATGGAATTTCCTCAGAAAACTAAAAATGGAACTGCCTTTTGATCCAGCAATATCACTGCTGGGATTATACCCTAAGCATCCTGAAACACCAATCCAAAAGAACCTATGCACTTCAATGTTCATAGCAGCACAACTTACAATAGACCAAGTGCTGGAAGCAACCTTAGTGCCCATCAGTAAATGAATGGATAAAAAAACTATGGTACATTTACACAATGGAATTCTACACAGCAGAGAGAAAGAAGGAGCTCCTACCCTTCTCGATAGCATGGATGGAACTGGAGAGCATTATACTAAGTGAAATAAGCCAGGTGGTGAAAGACAAATACTGTATGATCTCATATATAAGTGGACCCTAATCAACAAAACAAACAAGGAAGCAAAATAGAACCAGAGACATTGAAATAAAGAGCAAACTTACAGTAACCAGAGGGGAAGAGGGATAGGCATAACAGAGGAAAATAGGGGAAGGGCCATCAAGGAACATGTATAAAGGACACATGGACATAGCCAAAGGGCATGGGTTTAAGGGTGGGAGGCAGGGATGGGTGGAGTGGGGGACTGTGGTGGGGTGAAAATGGGAACAACTGTACTTGAAAATAAATAAATAATTAATAAAATGTTAAAAAATGGCATTGAATGAAACAATGTTATTCAAGGACCTGCCATATATATGTATATATATGGTCTGGCACAAATAACACCCCTTTTTATTATAAAATCTTTTATTACGAAATCATAAGCATGTAATTCTGTAACATAACAATATCACACTCAAGTGCACCATATGACATTTTAGGTTAAATGTTCAAATTAAAACTATAAATTATTTATACCCATATTATTACCCTACCAAACACACTCAAGCAGGCTTACTTCTGCTGGACCCTGTATATTATACACATACACATACCTACATGTATATATATTTTTTATATATGTATTCACACACACATGCAAGGGGGGACCCCAAAAAACAGAATTATCTTCTGGAGAGCAGGCCCCTTGTAGTACAGGCTTCTCCCACTAGGTGAGTGTTCTAGGAACCCATCTGTATCAGTGTACCAGCTGGTGTTGTTGTGAGAGGCTGTGTTTGGCTTCATTGTATTTTTTTGAAGACTCTTTCATGCCCATTTCATGATGGGTGATTTCCGAGCGCACCTGCCCACACCACACTGAGTATTCAGCAGTTTTTGACCAGAAACGGCATGACCCTGTGCCCCATCCCCCTACTAACCCGATCTTGTCTTGAGTGACTATTTTTTGTTTCCCAGTATGAAAAAAGTCCTCAAATGGAAACATTTTGCCAATGTGGAAGAGGCAAAACAACAACAAAAATGCAGAAGCACTAAAGGGCATCAAAATCGATGAGTTCAGCAAGTTTTGAGAAGTGGGAAAAAATGTCTTGATAGGTGTATTGCGTCAAATGAAGAATATTTTGACGGTGACTGAAGTTTAAACATGTAAGAATAAATATACAATTTTTTATGAATAAATTCCAGGATTTGGGGGTCCTTCCTCGTATAGAGTCTATCCAGGTGGTGTTCCCACATGGTGGCCTCAGGACAACTGGCCTTGTCTCACAACAGCTGGAGGACCCCAGTGTCCCAAGAGAAACTGGCATAATCTCCATGGCCTTTTCTGACCTGGCTTCAGAGTTCACAGTGTCCCTTCTGCTATGTTCCAGTCATGGAAGTAGTCATAAAGTCCTGCCCAGTGTCAGGGGAGGGGACACAGACTCTATCTGAGGGGGAGAAATGCCAAAGGATTTGCAGAGATCCTTGTAAACCAGTGATTTCAACTGATATGTCACAAGCACTTTTAAAACCTGCGATACCTCACTCTTTAGTCAAGGGCACCGACCTCTTTTCCCTTAGATTGTCAAGTGGACAATGACCAGCCTACACGACAAAAGCCATGGTGTGAATGCCCTGACTTGAGCCATAAATGACATACAGGTCATACACTAGAGTTGCATCTTACTGGTCACATCACATAATAAGATTGCATCTGACTTGTTAATTCTTGGTATCGGAAATCCTTATATACAAGTACAGGTACCTGATTTTTTTAAAAAGCCACTTTGCAGCCAAAAGAGTAGGTAATTACTAGTATTCGTTTGTTGGGGTTTTTTTTTTTTTAATAAATCAATGAAAACTATACCTATTTTTGTCAAATCAGCAAAAAAAATTTTTTTTATTTGCCACATAACTTTAATAATTTGTTTATGTATGCCATGAGATGAAGAAGGTTAAAAATCACTATTCTAAGCCATTACAAGACATGAAACAAAAATAATAATGAATAAAATTGCAGAGTTGTGTTGAGTGCTATTGTGAGACAGGCAGTCATGAATTAAAGAGAGACCAGTAGGCCAAGTTGAATGCTTTTGTCCACTGACTTTTGGCTACTTGGTTACAGATCTAGGAGGAAGGACGGCTGTGTTTAATGTGGATTTTGCCAATCCCATTTATTTCTTTGAGAATGTAGGTGTGTGATGGCAGGGACCTGGCCTGTCTGATTTATGGCTGGATCTCAGAGGTTAGAACTGGGCCTGATGCAAAAGGGTCCTTGGCGTGTCTGCATGGGGCTTGGCCTGCTCTTTATTCACAGCTTTTGTTCAAGCCATTCTTTCCCACCAGGAGGCGTCCACTGTCACCAACTTCACCACATGACTGGGTGGATCACTTAACGGCGTGAAGCTTCAGTCTTCACACCTATAAAAATGAAGATTAGATGTTCTTTAGGGTCTCTTTCAGGTATAAAAATCATATCTTGCTATCTTATCCCATTCATCTGATGACTTCTAACAATGATACCAAAATACATCAGCTCCGCTGAAGCGCTAACACAGGTGCCCTCAGGTTCGTGCTTTACAACTGATCCGCTTAAGACGCAGCCTCTGGAAACACATTGAATCTAAAAGCAAAGCCTCCTACACTCAATAAATCCTTGTTGAATTTCAGCATGAGACCACAGAGAGGGAAGTATGTATTGATGCTGGAGCTGTAAAGTACCTAAAATGAGACAGATCTAGCCCATTCTCTGCCCTCTTGGGTGTTCATATCCTTTCTTAGGTATCAGCCAGCTCAGCCAGATAGGTATCTCTGTTTATCTTTCCACAGACGTCAAGCCCTTTCTTCCCTGAATCATTTCGTTGCTTTTCTCTGAACCTCCGCCTCTCTCTCTCTCCCTCTCTCCCTCTCTCTCTCTCTCTCTCTTTTTCTGCCTTTCCAGTACTTAATGTCAGAGCCATCCACAGAGTAGGGAGTAGGGGCACACAGACGCAAGAAAGAGGGTGGTTGACAGAGACAGACAACCCTTTGTTAGTGATGCAACCATGCTGACTGAGCATTCCCTGTGCCCTCCCAGCGGCAGGACCCCATGGAGTCAGACCTGCAGAGCCCACAATCGCTTATGAGGTGGATTTCAGAGCCTGCTTGAACATGGCTAGCCTGGGTTCAAATCCCAGCCACATCGTTAACTAAATGTGTGTGTGTGTGACCTTGGACAAATTATTCATTACCCATTCCACTGCTCGTTTTCCTCATCTAAAAATGAGGACAATCGTACATCTGACTCCACAGAGTTGCTGTGAGGATTAAATGAAATAACACACATGAAACGCTTTGAACAGTACCTAGCACATAATAAGTGCTCCGTGAATGAGAGGTATTATCTATTACCTTCCATAGTGCTCAAAATTCCACGTTTAAAGATTTATTCCTTGGGATTAAGGCAGGGAATCTAGCCTTGCTGTTAGTCCTATTCTATTCCTGCTCCCAGTTTAAGAAGTCCAGTTGCACTCCTGCATTATTTTGTGAAGAGTGACATTCCTACCTTGGACCCCTGGAAATGTATCCCTGCCCTCATAATATGCCCAATGCCCAATCCCTCTCCCACCAACTCCATACCTTTAGTCTTCTCTTGTGACTAAAATCTAGCTCCTAAAATCCAGGCCCACTGAAGGAGTTCTGCCAGATACACAGTAGCTGTCCAATGAGTATTAGATGATTGACTGGCCAGCTACCCTCTGCTGGTCTCCTTGATGCTGACTCCAAATGGTGTCCCATGTGCTCTCTCAACCTACACACTCGGTGGCTTCTTGCTCACTGGGCCCTCCCATCACCCTCCATGAGAACGTAGGTCCACAACATCAGCCAGACCACAACTCTTTTTCCATCTTCTTTGCTGTTGAAGCCAGATCATGAAATCTCTGAGGGCTCTCCTCCAAAACACACATTCCATGACCCCCCTGACCTAAAACTCTACCTCTGCAGGGCAGACAACAAGGATCTGGTGGATACATTTGTCAACCTGTGCCCAGCTTCCTCCACCTTCTGCACCACCTTCTGCAGTGCTCCATGAGTGTCCCAGAGACAGTTCGCTTCATGCCGCCCAGTGCCCAGAATCCCTGCCCAGGGCAAGAGGAGAGTCAGGAGTACGACAGAAGAGAGCAGCTGCAAAGGGCTCAGAACAAGAAGGAGTGTAAAATTAGGCTGGAAGAGCAGGATGGGGCCAAATCAGGGAGGGCCATGAAAGGAGTCAGGAAAGTCTCTCTGAACTGGAGACCGTAAGAGAATAGTGCTTCGGGAAAGGACCGTGGCCCAGGTGCACTTATGAAGACCTTGGAGGTGAGAAGAGAATCAGTAAGGACTACAGTCAGCAGAAAGTCAGCAGAAAGGCACACGTTTTGCCCAGGAAAACACACTTATATATAAATATATATACACACATATACTAGTGTATATACATATTGAACAATTTGCAAAATATTTCAGAGGCTTTAAATACCATCCATGGGACTTTCCATGGCATCCTTAAACTCTAGATTAAAAAGATCTGGAGTAGAATTTTACAACTAGTCAGCATCTGGCAGTCACTCAAGTAAGTAGTGTTTTGCTGGTTCATTTGTGTGCTTGTTCTTTAGGAAGAAAGAGGAAGGAAGGGAGAGAGAGAGAGAGAAACATCGATTCTCTCTTAATCGATGGGAGAGAATTGTTCAACTTACTCATGCATTCATTGGTTGCTCCTTGTATGTGCCCTGACCGGAGATCAAACCCTCGACCTTGGTGTGTAGGAATGACGCTCTAACCCACTGAGCTTCGTGGCCAGTGCCAAATGAGTAGTGTTTAAGAAAAAAAAATCTACTCAATTCCTGATGAGAGAAGATAGAAACCTGAGTAAGTGTAGTACTAATGGAATGGACAATAGAGAGTAAACTCCAGGTCATTTAAGAAGAAGGAGGGAAAAAAGATTTTTTTACTTCTTGAATTTGGAAAAGGAAGAAAAGGGAAGTTTGAACATTTCTAATCTAAGTGATCAGATGCATGGTGATGTATCCAAATGAGAGAGGGTGGAGTTGTTGTCGATTTGTTTTTCTCCATTGTTAGTGGGAGGAATGTGAAGTGTGACTTGTTCATTCACCCAGCCTTAATTAATAAAGGGCCTAGGAGGTACTTGACCCTGGAAACGTGGAGAGGAAAAGGCAGAGCCCTGCTCGCATGGGGTAACAGTCAGGCCAAGAACGACAGTGCAGTGGTTGCAGGAGGGCGGGGGTGGCCTGCCCGGAGTGAGGGGAGCGCCTTGGTGCACATAATCTGCCCAGGAAATCAGACGTTTGAGCTTAAAGAAAGCTTAGATCTTTAGCTAACACACTGGTTGGAAGGCAGGAGGGAGGCAGGGGTTGGGAGAGCATTACAGAGCCCTAAAGTTGCAGCAGGAAGAACCGGCTACAGTCTCCCCAAACCCAACAGCCCACATCTCCTCGTTATGTTCTCAGCTGGGTGTTGCCCGTGGGAAATAGGAGGAAAGAAGTCGGATTAAATAACGAACGTTCACACTGACAGCCGAGGGGAGGGTGGGGAGCAGGAAAATATATGAGTCACTGAAGGGGAAGAAAACAGTAAGGAAGGTGCATTCATGAGCCTAACTTCCAACTCATTTCTCCCACTGTCGTTGAGAGAAACAACAAAATGTCAAAATCCAGATGAGCACAGCCAGTCTGGCCCCAGGTGGATCAACCTCTGGGGAAAGAGTCAGGAAAATCACACTACTGGAAACTCAAGGAGTCTCAGTCTTTGAAATGGGTTTTAACAGCAGTGAAGTTAGGTTTTCTTCTCCAGTCTGCAGTTGGGCTGGACTTTATGATCTCTAAACAAATCAAGCAAGAAATTTTTCCTCAAGTAGGCAGCCCTTCATGGCTGGCTTCTTGGGAGCCCTGAATGCTGTGCTTTGGCAGGTGTGTGACTGCCAGGCAGGGAATCTTGGAGCTTTGAGAGGGGACAGAGGCAGGTCACAGGCTACACTGCATCTCCAGGAGAGGCCAGGAGGGTCTAAACCTAGAGTGGAGAGGCAATCGGTACAGAGATGAGGCGATAAGTACCAGATACTTTTAAAAAACAGAAGAGACTGATTAACTGAAGTGTAGAAGCAAAGCAAGAGCAGGACATTAAAGTACACGTCACTGAAATGAGGAGTGGCGGGAATTCCAGGGAGGTGAGATGGGTGGAGGGTTCTGGAAGGAGAGACAAAAGAATTAAGTTCCATTTTGGAAGTGGTGTTTTGTGTGTGTGTATACCTTTGGAATATAAAACAAAAATATGTTGAATGCACAAGCCTAGAGTTTAGGAGAGTAGTCTAGTCTGCACACAGAGATTTTGAAAATAACTCAAAGTCATGGGCATAGGTGAAACCGCCCACAAAGAATAGAATAGAAACACGGGAGGCTGAGAGGAAGGCCCTGGATGAAACCAAGATTTAAGAACTAAACAGAGGAGGCTGAGACGAAACAAGGCAGCCAGATTAACCAGGAGAACAGCACCAAGGAAATGAAGGGAAAATGCTCAAAAATGAAGTGGTCACAAAGGTCAAATGTCCCATAAAGTGCAAATAAAATGTCAACCGAAACACGTCTATTGGATTGAACTGAGAAACCATTGGTAACCTTTTCAGGAAAGGGGCAGAGCGGACATCACTGGGGGTTGAAGTGTCCGTGAAGGGGCGGCGTGGACGCCTCCTCCGCGAGAGAGTGAGCGGGAAGGGGAGGAGAGAGTCTGGGGCGGGACGGGAATGTGCAGAGGAGGAACTGTTGGGTCATCAGCAGATGTCCCTTTGTTGCCATAGTTTTCTAATGGGAGAGATTTCAAAGAGTTTTTCTTCTGCAGGGAACAAGCCATCAGAGAGGAAGAGAAAAATATATACAGGAAATCGAAGGGAAGGTTGACGGAGTAAGTTCACAGAGGAGATGGGAGTGGTAGAACGTCAGCTCACAGATGAGCCTTAGGTGGGAGGGACTCATTGACAAAGGACCACGGTGAGAGGGAAGGGCTGGTGCTGACACAGACAAACGTGTGCATGGGAGCAATCACTGCCTGTCTTTTTCCTGGAAATATTAAATAGTATTGTCCACAGAAAGTGAGGGACTGGGGAAGAGTGGGAAGGGGTTGGAGGATTTTACACTCCGTTGACATGGGTTGATAAACCTACATATGCACCAGTGCCCATGTGTGTTGTGTGACTGCATCCAGCATCTCTCAGAATCTCAAGTTTGGGGGAGGGAGCACCTCAGATATGGAGATATAAGTTGGGGGGGTTGCAGAACAGGTGTCGCAGACAGACAAGGGGGCAAAGGAATTCAAGATGTCAGCAAGAGAGAGAATGAAGGGTCAAACACACCAGGAAAAAGAAATGAAGCCAGGAAGGAGCTGGCAGACTTAGGAGAAGAATGAGAGAGCAAGAGACTAGATATTCCCACAAAGAGAAAGCAGTGGGATTTCGAATCTGTATTAAAGGAAATGAGAAAATGTGGACCTTACGTTTTCATAATATGGGATGTCACCAAAGTATACTGATTATAATTATTCTACCTAGGGAAATGAGGGATGGGGTAAAGGACAGGTATATTTATGAACTGCAAATATTACTTTTAAAAAGTATGGATGGAACTGGAGAGCGTTATGGTAAGTGAAATAAGATGGGTGGTGAGGGACAAATACCATATGATCTCATCTTTAACTGGAACATAATCAACAAAAGAAAAAAGCAAACAAAATATAACCAGAGACATTGAAATTAAGAACAATCTAACAATAGCCAGAGGGGAGGGGGAGGGGACTGTGGGGAGAAGGGTTTTCAGGTGCTATAAAGGGCACATGGACAAAACTAAGGGGGAGGGTGGAAGCAGGGGAGGGAGGTGGGTTTGGATGGGGTGGGGGGAGTGGTGGGGAGAAAATGCAGACAACTGTAATCGAACAACAATAAGGTAATGTGTGAAACAAAAATAAATAAATAAAATAAAATAGTAATTCGGTTGAGATAGCAAAAAAATTTTTTTAATGTCTAAAATTAGATTTAGCTCTGACCAGTGTGGCTCAGTTGGTTGAGCATCTCCTGCAGACCAAGAGGTCACTGGTTCGACTCCCAGTCAGGGCATATGCCTTGGTTGTGGGCCAGGTCCCCATTTAAGGGCATGTGAGAGGTAACCAATTGATGTTTCTCTTAAACATCAATGTTTCTCCCCCTCTCTCTCTCCTTTCCTCTCTCTCTAAAAATAAATAAATAAAATCTTTGAGAAAATTTAAAAAGTAAAAGCAAACTTCTATTTACCTAAAGCTCCTAACTTCAAAAGAAGTGCATTGTTATATAAAAAGCCAGAGCCAATGAGAAATGAGGTCCTGCTTCTGATGTGACAATCTGAGAAAGACACATCGATGAGAAGCAAACCCTCACTTATGACAATAACTGTAACCCAAGTATTGTCTACAAAGACTGGTCAAGGACTACAGCTGCAGGGTATAGAGCAAGATTTTTGAATACCAGGTTGCAAACATTACTCACTTCATAATTTCCTCAGTAATTGCCAAAGTCGTGGTCTGGGAGGAGTGCTCGTCACTGCCCAGGTTGGAGTGTATTCTACTTTGAAACCTCATTCTCCTCCCTTCCTCCCTTCCTCCCACCTCCCACCTGGGACTCTCATTTGCTCAACCCAGTAGGAAGCCAGATAGAAAGGCCATGGATGCAGAACATACCAGTCAGCCTCCCAAGACAGAAATTAGGGAAGAGAAGAATAAAGAATGGATCTGGAGGAGGAAACAACTGTCCAGCAGAGTTAACAAGGCTTGAGAAAAGCTGGGGTGACACCCCAGGATGTGTCTTTAGCTCAAAGATACTGGTTTAATGAAATGCATGAGACTCAGCATGCAGACCAGGACTAGATCAAAAGCCACAAACCGAACCCACAGGAAATTCAGCATGTAGACAGCTTTTGCTTGGCCCATAGACCATATGTGTGTATATGTTTTCAAATCAAAGATAGCATGTTTCTGGGTGTTTTCAAATCAGGAGATATCACATAAAACCATACATTTCTGGCTTTTCTTTATAAATTGGAAGGTCTAGCAACACCAGATGCATTTCCTACAGGGCAAGTCTGAGCTGGTGCTGAGTAACAGCAGCCCCCTTGGACAGGCCACGCCTCCTCCGATTTTTCTCAGGCCCAACCACCTTCTCTTACATGCCTGACACTGAAGTCAGGGGAAGTTTTCACCTTGAAGTTGTCAATCATCATCAGGCTTGCAGGGCCAGAAAAGTACTTTTCTGTATTTATTTCTCTACCAAAATGGGAAAATAAAAAATAGATAATGAGGGCAGAGTTTTTTCCTGAAAAATGTAAGAGAACATTATTCTTCTGGAAGGGAAGAGTTTTTCTGCATGTTTTAATATGCACACGAAGTGTTTCTGTATCAAAAGAACATAAGAGACCATTTTTATTTTACCTAGGCCTCTGTCACCTGCCAGGGACTCTGTAGGTATGGCTGCTTGAGATCCTGGACTAGAGCCATGAGGTGGAAAGCAAAACAAATCATCTAAATTTCATGTCACTTACCCACAGTACTCTCTGACACTAGTGGTGAGTCTCCTAATGTCTCCAAGGAGTTCCCCACCAGCTTTGTCCTCTAGGTGACTTCGGAGCATCTAGATCTCACAGGTTGGCAGCACTACCCGGTAGAAACATCGTCTAGGCAGGTAGAAAAATGGCGGTGGGGACAAGGGCATTTGAGGCAGAGATGATGATTGAAGGCATGGGGTAGATGAGTTCACTTAGTTAAAGGAGCGTGGGCAGAGAAGTGCAGAGGGCAAGAACTGGTTTAAGAGACACGAGTACTTAAAAATTGAGGAAAAGCAATTCAATAGAGGGAATTTAATACAGGGGATTGGTTACTCAAGTAATGGAAGTGTTGAGAAGCTAAATGGACAAGGAAGCAACCCAGAGATTAACAATTCAGTTGCCCCCTTAGCTGGGGTTTCACTCTCTGTACTTTCAGTTACCCACAGTCAACCAGGTTCCACTATTAAGTGGAAAATTCCAGAAATAAGCAATTTACAAGTTTTAAATTGTATGCCATTCTGAGTATCTTCATGAAATTTCTTGCCACCCCATCCCACTCAGACAGGAGCCATCCCTTTGTCCAGTATAAGCTTCCAGCGCACTAGTCATTTAGTAGTCATCTTGGTTATCAGATTGACTGTAGTGCTATCTCAGTGCTTTTGTTCAAGCTACCCTTATTTTACTTAGTAAGGGTCCCAAAATGTAAGCATAGTGATATTGGAAATTCAGATATGCCAATGAGAAGCCACAAAGGGCTTCCTTTAAGTAAAAAGTTGAGTACAGTACAATAAGATATTCTGAAAGAAAGACCGCACTCACACAATTTTTATTCCGATATATTGTCATTATTGTCCTATTTTATTACTAGCTATTGTTGTTCATCTCTTACTGTGTCTAATTTAAATTTTATCATAGGTATGTATATATAAGAAAAAACAGAGTATATCTAGGGTTCGGCACTATCTGTGGCTTCAGACACCCACTGGGGGCCTTGAAACATATTCCCCACAGACGAGGGGAAGTGATTGTAAGTCTTTGCCTCCCCTAGGGCTGATGGAACATAAGAAGGAAATGGTGATACCGTAGCCCAGAAGCCAGGACTGCCAGGGGGAACTAGAACAGGATGGAGACTGAGTGCAATGAGCTAGAACTACAGGAAAAGGGCACGGTCTCCAGACCCAGACAGGACCGAGGAGAGAGAGCCATTGCCAGAGAAACCGACTGGAGCTTCTGCCTGCTCCTCCCATTGGCCAAACCTGCTCTGAAATGTAGGTTTACACAGACTGAACAGGGAAAGAGTAAAAAATAAATCCAAGAGCAACCACAAATGACTAGGTGGAAATAATAGTTTAGAGGATTTAAAAGGGATTGAGGGATAAATGTAGACCATGTGGTTCAGTTGTTTGTGCTGTTTCAGTGCAAATTTTGTCCTGTTTGCATTCTTACCTTCCTGAGATTTTAGGAAAACTAGCTTCAAAAAGCTGACTGTGAAAAACTCCATTTCAAGTTATTTTTTCCCCAGACTAAATCATTTTTTCCCCAAGTTTCTTGTTCCTAATTTTCTGCTGAAATGTATAGCCTCTTCATTAATTTATAATTGATAATTCCTTTTCTTTTTTAACTCTTCAGTAATGAGGAGTTCGGCAGCAGAATTTTGTTCTGGTTGTTTGCAGTTACAAAGACGTTTGTTCATTCATCTGAGAGACAGCCAGCCAGTGATTTAAAATAACATCTGGGTGAAAGCCAGGGTCACTCCCCTATTGACCAGATAAGGTTTTCCATTTCTACCATCTGAGGAGCTTCAAGTTTAGATTCTCCATACTCTTCAAGCCGTACGCTTCTAAATCAAATGATAACTGTCTTAATCAGATAGTCAATAAAACAAACTCTGGTTGATTTAAGAGAGCAAGACATTATTGGAAGACAGACAGCGCCAGGACATGAATTTTGTTAAAAACCTAGATCTTACTTTTAATTTCCTCATCTGACAAGTTAGAATAACTGGTGGCCTAACTGGCTTTTAGAAGATCTAATGAGTAGTTGAGTGTTCCTTATAAAATGCAATATAAAAATATACCTATAGAGCCAGAATGCCTGGGTTCCAAACCCAATCCCACCACTTCCTAGCCATGTGAACTTGAGCAAATTATTCAACTTCTCTGTGCCTTGATGTCCTCATCTGTGAAACAGAAAGAGCAGGAGGACACTTACCATAGCTTTTATCCAATGACTAGCTGGGGTGGGGAATCAAAACCCTGCTCCCTTCCTCGACAATGAGACAGGGTGCAGTTTACATTCCAGAGCTCCCAGCAAACCACCTGAATCCCAGCCTCACCTGAAATTCCATCCTCACGTAGCACCTTTCTCTTTCCTGATTCTGCTCCCCTTTCTCCCTTACCAGCTTTTCCCACAAGCATTCTCTTACTAAATCTCAGGCACAAAGATCACTTGTGCAAGCCCTGCGTTTAATAAACCCAAACTAAGCCAGTACCATTCATACGGGGTTGTTGGTGTACTCAGAGCACTTGGAACAGTGCCTGGCAATCAGTACTTGCACAGTAAGTCTCAGCAGAAAACGGGCCAGAAAAAAATGGTTATATGGGAATCGTGATGGTGATATTACAAATTCCCTGGCTTGCAGATAGCATGTAAAGAGACTAGAAGTCATCCTCCGTCCCGACAGTAAATAAAAAAGCCGAACAAACTGAAAAATCAACTCTTCTTAGATCCATCAGAGAAGTGAGGTCACAGGGCACTGCCCTCGAAAGTAGAGAGACAGCAGACAGATACAGAAAATACAACTTATCAGAGCAGAAACCTACAAACAGAAACCTTCTGGAAACCTGTGCTGGGTAGGAAAATCTGAACTGTAACTGATGAATTGCTGAGGCTCCGTGTGGACAAGTCTGAGAACTCCAGGAGGCCCCAGTCGTGGGAGGTGGGATAGGGGAGAAACTTTGCAAGTTTTTTTTTTAATTTTATTTATTTATTTATTTATTTATTTATTTATTTTTAGAGAGAGGGGAAGGTAGGGTGAAAGACAGGGAGAGAAACAGCAATGTATGGTTGCCTCTCACATGGCCCACACTGGGGACCTGGCCTGCAACCCAGGCATGTGCCCTGACTGGGAATCGAACCGGGACCCTTTGGTTCCCAGCCTGCACTCAATCCACTGAGCTACACCGGCCAGGGCCAAATTTTACAAGTTCTATCCCCAGGAACTCTACCAGGTTCTCACAGTGAACACTGGAGAAAAATCCCCTGGTGCTTCCCACAGAGGGAAGGGGAAAAAATCAATTTGAAATACACCAGACACAGGAGTGTCCAACCTGCAGCCTGCGGGCCTCATGTAGCCCAGGATCACTTGGAATGTAGCCCAACACAAAATTGTAAATTTACTTAAAACATTATGAGATGTGTGTGTGTGTGTGTGTGTGTGTGTGTGTGTGTGTGTGATTACATGTTGCAATGTATTATAATATGTGGCCCAAGACAACTCTTCTTGTTCTGGTGTGGCCCAGAGACCCTAAAATGTTGAACACCCCAGCACCAGAGCATCCTGTTCTCCTTAACAAGGCCTGCTTTTAGGGGAAACCAGCTAACCTGAGCCTAATCTGCTGGGGTACCAGCAGCACATAACTGATCCAGCAGAGGAAAATGCCCAACTCCAGCTTTTTATAGCCATCCTTCCCACCTGAGGTGGGAGTGGGGAGGAGGAAAAAGGGAGACATGGGGGTGCCGAGAAGCACTTGTGAAGTTCACAGTCCAGCGGCACAGGTTCACTAAGACACTCGGACCTAATCACAGAACTACAGAATACCTCCTTCTCCCTCCCCCAGCACCTCATCAGTTAAGGCCTATTTACCAGAGTTCCTTTTACCCAATGCACAATGTCCAGCTTTCAACAAAAAAAATTACAACACACTAAAAGGCAAAAAACAATTTGAAGAGACAGTAAAATTTCAGCTATCCTGTGTAGCAATATTTTTGCCAACATATCTCCTAGGACAAGGGAAATAAAGGGAAAAGTAAACAAATGGGACTATGTCAAATTAAAAAGCTTCTGCATGGCTAAAGAAACCATCATCATCAAAATGAAAAGGGAACCAACTGTATGGGAGAACATATTTTCCAATGATACATCAGACAAGGGTTTAATCTCCAAAATATGTGAAGAACTCACACAACTCAACACCAAGAAGACAAACGATCCAATCAAAAAATGGGCAGAGGACCTGAACAGACACCCCTCCAAAGAAGACATACAGAGTGTTGCAGACCACCCTGCACCCGATCCATGAGCACTGATTTGTGGAGGACCAGCTCACACCCATTTCTTGGCACAGTCAGAATGGGTGGGACACCTCTGCACAGCGGAAGGTGACCATGGGCAGTCCCACCTCAAATCTACCTTTGCCGGCTTACTTTCTCACTCCTGAGAGAACAATTCTAATGAAGGAAGCCAAACCATCCTGGCCATCCGCCCACATGAAAGCGTTAAGAAGAGGAATTAAGCCATTTAGCAAGCCAGCCACCTAAACGCTGAAAGCAGAAGCAGCTGTAAGAGAAGTCATTGCTAAGAAATATCTAAACAGTTCTTTCCAAAGCTAGAAATTTATTACTGAGCAGGAATGTTTATTACTAAGACTAGATAACTAGGGAAGTTAGGAAGCTTTAGCTGAAAATAGTAGATTTTGGTAAAAGGTTAAACATAAAGACTAGTTTTACATCTCAGAGAAATCTAGATAAGGCCATCAGCCCTAACAAATGTAGTTAATGGTTAAGGATGCCTTTGCCTACCTGACATTTCCTTTAAATCTCAAAAGTACAAAGAGCAACCTCTGCATACATCTTTAACTCAGAGAGATCTAAGACTTTAAAAATATATGTTTAGCCATTAACTAGGACCTAAGAGTTTGTAGTTTAATACTGTTCCTGGCTAATAGATAGATTAGCAAACCTCCTTATCATAGCATCCATTTGTTTAAGCCTAGGTAAAACTTAAGGTACTCTGTATGTAAGTCAGTCTTCTCCTGCTATTAATGGTTTGCAAGTATTCATCTGTTTTTTCTACTGCTTGTAAAAAGAAAACCCTTTAAAAATAAAGGAAATCTTTTGGAGGGAGCCTGGCCCTAGAGGCTGGCTGGGCTGGCCCGGCCAGGTCCCTGAGGCTTGGCCATTTCTCCTGCACCCCCAGAGAGTGTCTGGAGTCATTTCTTTCCACCTTACTGTCTCTCCTTCAGGGTAACCGGAGAAGTGTGGAGGCTGGACCTCCGCAACAGAGGGCCCATAGGCATAAGAAAGGATGCTCAGCATCACTAGCCAGCAGAGAAATGCAAATTAAAACCACAGTGAGATATCACCTCACACCTGTCAGAATGGCCATCATCAACAAATCAACAGACAAGTGCTGGAGAGGACGTGGAGAAAAGGGAACCCTAGTGCCCTGGTGGTGGGAATGCAGATCAGTGCACCTGCTGTGGAAAACAGTATGAAATTTCCTCAAAAAATTAAAAATGGAACTGTCTTATGACCCAGCGATTCCACTGCTGGGCATACACCCTAAAAATCCCGAAACAACAATGCAAAAGAACGTATGCACTCTGGTGTTTATAGATTTCTAACTTTAAAAAACATTGTTCAGTTTCCCTCCAGCTGCTCTGCCCCAGATTGAATGAAAACACCCAGCTGCTACGTCAGGCTACTAGCCACCATTAACAGAGAATTCGAGGAGAGGTGAGTTCTGAGATTGGGTCTCAGTGGTATATTCTCGGGACAAAAGAGAATAGAAAGGACATGGAAAGGATAAAATAGGTGGACTCTAGACCAAAACTGTCATGAGATCAGAGACCCCGTTACATCTCTAAAGCCAAGTACACTGTCTAGTACAGCTATAGGATCACCAATAATTACTTCATGTGATAGTGTTAAATCTATGCCCATAAATCCTTTGCTACTCCTCCCTCCCCCTCATTTAAGAGGTAAAATTTAATTTCCCTCTGATAGCGTGTGGACTTACTGAACCAATCAATTAAATAGAATAAGGCAGAAGCGATAGGATGTCACTTCAGAGAATAAGCTATAAAGGCTAGAGTTTCCGCCTGGGTGTTCTCACTCCCACCCTCTCCCTCCTAGGTCATTCCTACGGGGGAAGCCCTATGAAATGACTTACATGACAAGAATTGAAGCCCCATGAGAGACGTCAGAAGTGGACCCTCCAGCCTCTCAGAGGGCTGCTGCCCTGGCCAACCACCTAACTGCAAACTCATGAGAGACCCTGAGCCAGTGTCTGCATTCCTGGCCCACAGAAAGTGAGATAATAAATGTTTGCTGTTGTAAGCTGCCAAATCGAGGGTGATTTGTTACACAGCAATAAATAACTAACGATGTGGAAAGACAATAAAATTCGGACGTCAGTGGTTTGATGGAAGAACAAGGGGGAAACACCAGGACTACACAACCAGGGAGGTACTGGCAAGGGAGTTCGTACCTGCGTGTGTGAAGGGCATCTGGAGAACGCAAATGTCAGCATGCCAATATGGAAAACGCAGAAATCAATATCACCAACTACAACAGACTCTGGTGAAAGGGGATCCCGAAGCTCACTGAGGAGGCTGTTACTCCAGGAAGCACTCCCCATGCACAGAAGCTCAGTCCCTTTCAACAAATGCGAAGTGCTCTTATTCAGGAGAAAGTGAAAAGAGCAAGTCTTTTCCTTGGGGAAGAGAGCAAGGGCAAATCACTGGGCTGCTTTAAAATCAAGAATGAATGCTTAACTCTTCTGCCACTAGAACAAGGGGTATCAAATAGTTCAAGTTCTTTGTATTCACGGTTGCCTTTTCTGGTCTCCTGCATTTAAATTAATAAAACGTTTCCGTGAATTCAGTCTTAACTGGAAGGATTTCAAGGAACTTTCCAAACTCATTATACATGAATTGAGTCCCCAGAAATTTTCCATGGAGTTCAAATTCTCCAAGGCAGCTCTGCAGCTTCTTTCCCAAAGCTTTTATTACTTTGTGCTGACCCTGCTGGTCCTCCTGGCAACAGGATGAGACCAAAGGTTAGCAGGGTAAAGACCTGAGCTCTGGACTCAGCTCTAACACGCCAGAGGACTTCGAATAAGAAGCTTCCCTTTTGAAACTCACTTCCTTACTTGTCACACGGTATGGATAATGCTATCCTTCACGGCACTGATATCAAAGTAGGTTATAGATGAAACAGTATTTGGCAAACTGTGAAGTGCTGCACCAATAGAAGCGGGATGCCTTCAGCAGCCATGCTGTTCAAAGAAGACGGCCTCCTGGCTACTGCAACTCCTCGGCCATTTCACACCTTTTACTGGCAAGAAATACTTCCCACCGACACTTGCTCTCTCTTTGATTATATAACAATACCACCACCCCTGGGGTGTCAGTGCACTGGGACAGCTTGGCCTTGACTGTGGCTCACTGTATTACTTCTGCCTTCTCTGAGGCTGCCCTTGGACTCCCTCATCCCTCCCTTTACCTGGGAGGTATTCCCCTCCAGTAAATGCTTCAGCCTTGCCCTTGAGGAAACCACACCGGAGTCATTCTGTTCTCATTGGCCACAGAAGGGCTACTGCTGACTGAGGCCTCATTTTCCACTGCACTGCAGCCCCAATGTTGGCTCTGAATTACCTGGGCCAGTGCAGTCTAGGAATACCTGTGGACCAAGGATGCTGAAATTCCAAACACCTTCCAGTTTTCCTAAGGCACTGAATTCCCTAGGGTTCTAAATTCCAGGATGTCTTGTCTCCTGCCAGCCTGGCCTACACATTTCCTTTCCACACGGAGATCATTAGTGGTTCAGAGCATGGGTTTCAGAACCAGCTGAGTACCCTGAGCAAGGGACCTAACCTTTCTGTGCCTCATTTCTCATGAGGATAATGTTAATGATCCCCCAAGGTTACAGCATTAAAGAAGGCAATTGCATAGAGTACTGTAAAATGTGCCAGGCACACAGAAGGGCTCCAGAAATGCAAACTAGTAAACTAGCACTACTTTGCACAAGGTTTCAATTCCTCTCTTAAACTATCCTGGCCCTGCCCCACATCCCTTCTTCTCCCCATCCCCTTCCTTCCTGCAGGTCCCAATAGGCCCCAGCAGGGCCCACCCCCTGCACACAGCCATTCTTGCTACATCGCCCTGCAGTGTGTCTTCCTCATTACAACTCTCTAACCTTTGTCTGTATCACTCACTGGGAAGTTGCCCTATTCTTTCTTGTGCTGCTCATTATCTCTCTCTCTCTCTCTCTGCGGTGTCATTTAGCCCAAGAAGGCTTTGCTTACTGACATCTGATTTGTTGTACCGTATTTTTCGGACTATAAGACACACTTTTTCCCCTCCAAATTTGGGAGGAAAATGGGGGTGCGTCTTATAGTCCAAATGTAGCTCACCTGAATTCTGTTTCATTTACATTGGTGAAATATTATGTTATTAAATATTTTACCACATTTTTTGCTTCAAAAATTTTTTTCCTATTTTGTTCCTCTAAAACCTAGGTATGTCTCATAGTCTGAAAATATGGTATTTTACCAAATAGATGTATATCACGCCCAGTAATGTAGATGCTGAATTTTAAAACAATGTAAGTAGATACCAATGAATAACACAGAATTTCCAGAGATGTTCCTATTAATAAAGAGGTATAGTTCCAACACTTTATCAGTAAGTGATCAGAAATGGAAAAAACATGAGACATAGACTTGTGTTCTAGAAGAGTGGTAAAAGGGTTCTAGAGTGAAAAGGTAGTTAAAGTAAGAGATTCTAACTAAAGTAAGGTCAACTGGCTGGAAGTTGCAAAGTATATACTTGGGAGTCTGATCTTTAGAAGGAGAACAAGGTTGGAGTAAAGTTGAAAAAGAGGGCTGGCTATAGAAAGCAGCCTGGAGAGAGAGGGGCCCCACCTGATCTGTGCCAAGGCAGGGCTCCCCAGGACCCAGGAAGGGGTTCCCACCAGCCCTCACAAACTGGGGGTGCTCTCTAGTTTATCCCTTGGTCTCTCTTCCTGGTGCCGTACAAAGAAACTAAATAAGAGGTATTCTCCAGACCAACATTAAAAGGAGGTTTAGGATGATTTCAAGGGTCCTTCCCAAAGAAATCTCTCCCCACTAGTTTGCTGATTCCTGAAATCTTTTCTTCTGTAATTAGAGATTGAGATTTTAGATGTCACTGCCCTTCCACACGTTGACTAAACAAATGCAGACATTGCTAAGTCATCCTTTCTGAGCTTA
>PVJI01012486.1:0-51490 GCA_004026765.1 Micronycteris hirsuta | reverse complement strand
TATTGATTCTTTTGGATTTTCCAAATACACTACAATATCATGTATAAATAGAAAGTTCCACTTCTATTTCAAGTCTTGTGTATTTATCGTTTTGCCTATTGATTACATTTTTAGTACCTCTAATATATTTTTAAATAGTAATAGAGTTAGTGGGTGCCTGTTCCTTATTCTTGGCCATATTGTGAATGCCTCTAGTATTCTCTGTTAGGTGATTTAGTGGCTTCACAGCTGCACTGTGCATGTGTGTGTTTGTGGGTATGTGTGTGTGTGTGTGGTTTTAGGTACAGATTAACACTAAAGAATAAATCATCAGTTTCTATTTTATTCAATGTTTTAATGATGAATCGTTGTCGAATTCTGACAAAGGCCATTTTAGCTTCTATAAATATAGTCATATGATTTTCTAATTAGATTTGCACACACATTGAATATGTTAGTAGATTGCCTAATATTGAACCATCCTTATATTTCGGGAAAAAATCACTTGGTCATGATGTTTTATACTTATAATGAGATCTTGCATTCTGTTTGCTAATATTTCATCTAGTGTTTTTCCATATTTTTAAGTGAGATTGGTCTGTAGTTTATTTTTTGTGCTATCTCTACAAAGTTTAGATGGCAATGGAATTCTTGTTTCATAAAAGTATCTTGCAGTATTTCTTTTTTCTTTTCTATACTTAGAAATAATTAAAGTAGTGTTGGGAGTATATGGCCTTTGCAGATTTAGGAGAATTCCCCTGTGCATCCTGGGCTTAGTTCTTTTACAATAACCTCCTCTGCCTAGTCTATGAAACCTGGAACCTCTTATGTGATTTTACAAAGCAGAATGTTCCCATTAACTAGAACAGATTTACTCTTCTCCACAAAGGGAATACAATATATTCTTCAAAGTCTAGCTCAATATTATATTCACACTTCAGCCCAAATCAAGGGCAAAACCGATCCCTTTTACTTCTTTGCATCCATAGCATTGTGCATCTCTTACAGATTTGATCACCTGTGTCGTGGTATACTTGTTTATGGAGGTGCACACTTCTCTAGACTCTCAAAGACAGAGACAGGGATTTAATCAGTTTGATTCTTCAGCCACAAAAATAATGTGTAGCTCTTGGTAAGTGTTCCATACATATATTTTTAATAATAACAAATGAAGAGAAGAAAAATAATGAAAATCCACTTCAGTGAGGAGCATAGTCTATTTGTTAAAAACGCGGACACTGGGGTCAGATAACACTAGGATTTCTTTTCCAGTTCCTCACTGGCAAGGCCTGACATTGGCCACTTACACTCTGCATTTTGTTCTAGTTATCTGTAAAATCTTGCAGGAGTTCTGTTTTCAGCACATGTGTGAAATTCCCAGCATAAGTACTGTATGTGCTTAGGAGATCACTTGCCCTCCACTTCTCCCACGTGAAAGCCTGCTGCATGGTTCTTTGGATGATTCCTAGTGTAACTGTGAAATGCGGCTCCCCGACCTGTAGTATCCTAGCAGGGGGTCCAGCTTACTAACAATGTTTTCCTCTGAAAGTGTCTGGAAGGGTGAATTCTCCATCTCAGGTCAACAATCGCTAGGAAATGCAGGAACGTGTTGTGCCTCTAACATTTGTACTTGCAACATTTGTTTTACAATTGTAGTTTTATATTAGTTTAATGCAACTATGAAATGTGAATTCTACTGGAGTTCTGAACAACAATGCATTGTATTCTGAACAACAACGTAGCAGTCCTCATACCTGGGCTTCCTTCCCAGTTCCTGTGCAATTTCCCCAGACAGCAAATTAATTAAATGGCCTTTGGCCATGACTCTTTCCCTTGAGTCAGCTTTTCTCTCATTTAAAATGTAAGGATAGGGGGGATTTAATTAGCCCAATGCCTGGCACATTGCATACACTCAATAAATATTTGTGGAGTCTTGGAACTCTCTTTAGACAAAGGTCACTTTTGCTATTACTATTAATTTATGAGCATATCAGTGATTCCTGTGCTGATATTATTGACACTGAACAGGACTTAAGAAAAGTTAACTCATAACTTACAGGGATCTATCATAAGAATTCAGATGAAATTTCAACAACTCACCTATTTTCAACATATTCACTATGGGTCTAATGTTATAAGTCTGTGATTTCATATATAAAACTCTGGGGTTCTAAAAATGTGAAAAAAACTGCAGCAATTACCTAAACATTTTCCCCAGAAGGTGTGCATATGTAAACCCAGACTAAATATAGAGTCCTTAGTCCCCAATCTCTACGTAAGCTACTTAAAGGAAAGGATATCATCTTTAATTATTATCTCCAGCAAAGTTATATTGCTAGTTCAATCCCAAAACTATACATCAACTAAAAAACTATACTATTTTAAAGTCCTCTTAAAAATAAGTTTTTATCTAAAATATTTTCCCTGATACACTTTTTTTTACTGATTTAGAAAATGTTTCTTAACGGTTGCCGTATGTGACAATTCTTACTGATGATGTGCATTGTGAGGTGACAGTGAGCAGAAAGAACTTGTGGAAGTGCACACGGTGCTGATATTTTACTAAAGTGAATGTAGCATTAATTTGAAATCATAATTTAATTTTTAAGTAAAAATCTGATTTTCCAGGGTCATTCCCTGCAGGCCAGGTCTTTATAAGCCCGAAGCCTGTGTGAATTCATTCAGCTGCTCCGAGGCTTTGCATATTTCCTTGTTTTAGGTGTTTTGATTTTTTAAAAGGGGGTATTTTTATGCTGAAATACTTTCATGTATTATGAACACTACTAGCCTGAGGGGAAAAATAAACTAACACACCTACAGCTTAAAAATGTTTCAATACTTTGCCTCTAAAATCTTGTGCATCCTTCAGAAGTTGGAAAAATAAAAGCTGCCTCTTGCCACAAAAGAAGACTGAGGACAAACTGTCTTGATTTCAGAAAACAAGAGCTGAAGTACAGGTGCTAATGCTAGAAAGTTCTCCTGTGAGTAACGTGGTTCCTTCAAAAGCGCTACTATTTAAACGTTTTAGAATCCTTCCTGGGCCATGGGTGCTGCTCCATGGTCACCGTTCCCATACCAGCCAGAAAGTTGCAAAATGTTTTCTGCACAGTACCCAGCCAAAAGTGAAACAAGTTGCTACTGAGAGAAAGAACATTTATAGAACATATTTGCTTGCACCAGTGCTAGGCAATAACAGAGAGAGAATGCAAAGAAGAATTTTCTCTTTACCTTGCTTGGAGCAACTCTGACCTGGAGAGCCATGTACACATCCTATGTCAATGAAGTGGTGAAAGCCACATTCCTTATGTCGACGACATCTGGAAACAGAGACAATTGTCACTGTGAGCTTTTCAATTACTCTCGAAGACTAAGCGTGAGATGCAATAGAGCAGGATGATTGGATTACACGAAATGAGACAGAAACCATCTGTGAGCCATGCGTATGCTACTGAGTGCCAAAATGAACATCCTTATTAGAAAACTGAGTTCTCATACCATTTGTAGTTTGGTCAAATTTGAAAGATGAGCTGATTGTTTTTAGACACTGCTGCAAATAGGCAGGGACTTGAAATCCTCCCTGGCTGTATGATTAATGGCTGTCTCATACTTAAATTAGAAACATGGGTTTTCAGTTAGGAAGTTTTGAGATTGTCTTCAAAGGATGCTGCTGCCATTCATGGTGAAGCGTGGCCTGTCCCCTGTGTTTCCTTCCCCAGGACCACAGACTTCCAGAAAAAGAAATCATTAAAGCCTCTTACATCATGGTAAAGCAATATAAAAATTCTGACTGTTGGGAAATAGAAAGACTCCATGCTCTAAAACGGCAGCCTTTCTACAGCCAGTGCGATGTCTCTAGAGCTGCCTGCATGCAGCCCTGGTGCTCTCTGTCTCTGTGCCCCAACACTCCAGCCCAGAAGCAGTCTTTCCCGGACCACATCCCATCCCTTCGTCTTTTGATTGACACCCTCTTGTGGACAGGAATTTACCTGTGTTCTGTGGTCCTTTTCCCAGTTATAGCATCTTAATGTAATACAGAGTACATTCTGCAAAATATAATGTTTTCAGCAAGCCCAGGATTTACTATTTTTCTTCTGGAAATGTTTTAAAATCTGAGTTCCATATGGCATATTAATAGCACTATCAGTGCTCTTTTATTGATAAGCATCAGTCAATTCCTTTAATTTGTAGTTGCCCTGTGCCTCTGCTTACATTGTGAGATTTTGCAGAGAAAAGACTCCCTCTTCTGCCTGCTAACAACTTTGTAACAGCTCCCAGTGTCTGCTTCAGATTTTAGCACAGTGGACCCTCATAAATGTGGTTCAACTGTTCAAACCCTGTGCTTTGCCCTGTTTGTAACAGCAACGGACCAGCTTTTTTCCCTAAGAGGGCATAGAGAGTGCCCCGGAAGTGAGGCATAGTCCAGTGCTGACCACAGAACCTATGCTTTGCTTGCTCTGCTCTCGACACATTCAATGTTTCCTGTACAACTCAGATCCCGGTGGACTTCAGTGCTGCAGTAACCACCCAAGGTTACTCCTCTCAACGCCTAGGAAGCCAACACTAATTTCACTGCAACCACTCCAGCGGATAAAATGTTGAAAAGTAATAATTTTCTGTTTTGTGTGTTCATTTATACTGTTCTTCGGATTCCACAAAGAAGTGAGATCATATGGTACTTGTCTTTCTTTGACTGACCTAGTTCACTGAGCATAATAATCTCTAGGTCCATCCATGCTGTGGTAAATGGTAATTAAAAAAGAAAAATATCAATTTCTATAATCACATGAGAAAAATTAGATGGCCAATAGAGTATATTGAGGCAGAGATTGTGTGTATGTGAGTGCGGTCACAAGTACGACAATAAACATCTTTTATTTGAATGACTCTTAGGATCTATTTTGAAAGTAAGACATGATGTAGAGACAAACACCATGCACATCCAGTAACTCTAATTCCGTTTTCCAAATTTGCCATTAGACTGATAAAATGTATACATGAGTACACAGTATACATGAACGTGTGTGTACACATATATATATGCACACACACACACACACACACACCTGTGCATACATATATTTCTTTTTATTCAACACACTCATATGGAAGTGAAAAAATAAATATGGAAAACCCTTCTCATTCTTGGGCTCTGAATTGTGCCCCTTGACATTTTATCATGTTTTAAACTATTTTCAGTCCCTTTGTATCGTTTGTATCCAGAGTTCTTTTTAGTAAAACCTAACTTCTCTACTAGGTAGAGACATTCTGAAACTTGAAGGCTTTAAAGAGAGATTTTCAAGACAATAGTACCTAAATTAGAACATCTTCCTGATAAATGCAGATGGGAGAATGAGTTTCAGTCCACAAAGATTCACCAAACCTGAATCTTTGAGGCCAGATGTTTCTAAATTTAAAAAATTTTGAATTTTAGGCAAGTAATAGGATTACTATAATATATCATATCACACACCCAAGGGGTCTGGAACTTTATTCTGTATTCACACACATTGTTCAAGCAGCAAAACATATGATATTCACTCCTAGTGGGATAAGTAAAAACTCTAAATAATTTTATGTCAATTCAGGTAAGATTCTGCCACCAAGCTAGTTCAGATCAAGCACTTTTCTGCCACCAGAAGAGTGATAAAAGTAATTTTAGAACTTTTTAGGTTTGGGCTCCATAAACAACAATTGTCAGCAAGTACAAATTTAATCATAACAATCTAAAGATTAGGGTTGATGACTGAACTCCAAATATGTATATTTTTAAATATATAATCTTCATGATATTTTTCCACTAGCATTTACTCTCTTACACCCCCTCCCCCCAGCAATCACCACACTATTGTCCACGTCCCAGAGTCCTTTTCCTTTTTTGCTCAGTCCCTCCGCCCCCAAACCTCCCTGCACCCTACTAGCTGTTCCCCATCTATGAGCCTGTCTCTGATTTGCTTGTTAGATTAGTTTGTTTGTTATATTCTACATACGAGTGAAATCACATGGTATTTGTCTTTCTCTGAGTGGTTTATTTCACTTAGCATAATGTTCTCCAGGTCTATCCATACTGTTGCAAAGGGTAAAATTTTTTTCTTTTTTACAGCTGAGTAGAATTCCATTGTGTAACTGTCCCGTCGTTGTTTTATCCACTCATCTATTGATGGACACTTGAGCTGCTTCCATATGTTGGCAATTGTAAATAACATTGCAATGAACATAGGGGTGCTCATGTTATTTCGAATTAGTGCTTTGGGTTCCTTCAGATATATTCCCAGAAGTGGGATTGCTGGGTGAAAAGGCAGATCCATTTTTAATTTTTGATGTATCTCCATACTGCTTTCCACAGTGGCTCCACCAGTCTACATTCCCACCAACAGTGCAATAGTGTTCTCTTTTCTCCCAACAAAAGCACTTGTGTTTTTTTGTTGTTGTTGTTTTTTTAATTAATGAAAGCCATTCTGACAGGTGTGAGATGGTATCTTATTGTGTTTTTTATTTGCATTTCTCTAATGATAGTGACATTGGGCATTTTTTCATATGTCTATTGGCCATTTGTATGTCTTCTTTGGAGAAGCGTCTATTCAGGTCCTTCGTCTATTTTTTAATTGGATTGTTTGCTTTTTTGGTGTTGACTTTTGTAAGTAATTTATAAGTTTTGAATATTAACCTTTTATCAGATATATCAGGGAATATGTTCTCCTATTCTGTGGGTAGTCTTTTTACTTTGTTGATGATTTTCTTTGCCGTGCAGAAACTTTTAGTTTGATGAAGTCGCATTTGTTTATTTTTTTCTTTTGTTTCCCTTGCCTGGGAAGGTATATCCTATAAAAAAGTTCTACAACCAACTTCCAAGATTTTGCTGCCTATGTTTTCTTCTACGATTTTTATGGTACTGTGTCTGTCATTTAAGTCTTTGATCTATTTTGAATTTATTCTTGTGTGTGGTATAAGAAGGTGGTTTAGTTTCATTTTCTGCATGTATCTGTCCAATTTTCTCAACACCATTTATTGAATAAACTATCTTTAGCCCATTGGATGTGCTTGCTTCCTTTGTTGAATATTAATCGACTATAAAGGTGTGGGTTTATTTCTGGGCTCTCTAATCTGTTCCATTGATCCATGTGTCTGTCTTGATGCCAGTACCAGGCTGTTTCCGTTGCTATGGCTTTGTAGTATAGTTTGATA
The DNA here is from genome assembly GCA_004026765.1 of Micronycteris hirsuta. Taxonomy (NCBI): domain Eukaryota; kingdom Metazoa; phylum Chordata; class Mammalia; order Chiroptera; family Phyllostomidae; genus Micronycteris; species Micronycteris hirsuta. The sequence goes on along the minus strand of PVJI01012486.1, from coordinate 44,329 downwards.
TTTGGTAACATGATTCTTCCAACTTTGTTCTTCTTTTTCAAGATTGCAGTTCCTATGAGGAGCCTTTGCTGGTTTCATATAAATGTTTTAAATATTTGTTCTAGATCTGTGAAATACATCATTGGAATCTTGATAGGAATTGTGTTGAATCTAGATTGCTTTGGGTAGTACAGACATTTTAATATAGTTAATTCTTCCTATCCATGAACGTGGTATGCGCTTCCACTTATTTATAGCTTCTTCAATTTCTTCTTCAGTGTCTGATAATTTTCTGAGTACAGGTCTTTTACATCCTTGGTTAGGTTTATTCCTAGGTATTTATTCTTTTTGAAGCAATTGTGAATGGGATTGTCTTCTTAATTTCCCTATATGTTAGTTTGTTATTGGCATATAAAGATGTAACTGTTTACTGAATATTAATTTTGTATCCTTCTACTTTGCTGAATTCATTTATCAGTTCTAGTAGTTTTTTGGTGGAATCTTTGGGGTTCTCTGTGGACAGTATCATGTCATCTGCAAATAAAGACAGTTTTATATCTTCCTTTCCAGTTTGGATGCCTTTTATTTCTTCTTGTCTGATTGCTGTGGCTAGGACTTCCAGTACTATGTTGAATAAGAAGGGTGAAAGTGAACATACCTATCTTGTTCCTGATCTTAAGGGGAACACTTATAGTTTTTGCCCATTGAGTATGATGCTGGCAATGGGTTTGTCATATATGGTCTTTATTATGTTTAGATATGGTCCCTTTATTCCCACTTTGCTGAGAGCTTTTATCATAAATGGGTACTGGATTTTATCAAAAGCTTTTTCTGCATCTATTGATATAATCATGGGGTTTTTAATCCTTCATTTTGTTTATGTGGTGAATCACATTTATTGATTTGCAAATGTTACACCAACCTGGAATTCCTGGAATAAATCCCATTTGATCATGGTCTATGATCTTTTTGATGCATTGCTGTATTTAGCTTGCTAATATTTTGTTGAGGATTTTAGTATCTATGTTCATCAGTAATATTAGCCTATAATTTTCTTTCTTTCTAGTATCTTTATCTGATTTTGGAATTAGGGTAATGCTGGCTTTGCAAAATAAGTTTGGGAGCTTTCCCTTCTCTTGAATTTATGAAATAGTTTGAGAAAGAGAGGTGTTAGTTCTTCTTGGAATGTTTGATAGAATTCACCTGTGAAGCCATCTGGTCCAGGGCTCTTGTTTGTTGGGAGTTTTTTGATTACTGCTTCAATTTCATTAGGTGTAACGTGTCTATTCAGATTCTCTGCTTCTTCCTGATTATCTTTGGAAGATTATATGTTTCTGGACAAACACGTTGTTCAGTTTGTTGGCACACAGTTGTTCATAATATTTTCTTACAATCCGTTGTATTTTTGGTATCAGCTGTTACCTCTCCTCTTTCTTTTCTGATTTTATTTATTTGGGTCCTTTCTCTTTTTTCTTGATGAATCTTGTTAAAAGTTTGTCACTCTTGTTTATCTTTTCAAATAACAAGTTCTTGGATTCATTGATCTTTTGTATTGTTTCTTTTTCAGACTCTATTTCATTTATTTCTGCTCTGATCTTATTATTTTCTTCCTTCTACTCACATTGGAGTTTGTCATTCCTTTGCAAGTCCCTTTAAGTGTGAAGTTAGATTGTTTATTTGAGCTTTTTCTTGTTTTTTGAGATAGGACTGTAATGCTATGAATATCCCTCTCAGGATTACTTTCCCAGTGCCCCTCAGATTTTGAATTGTTGTGTCCTCATTTTCGCTTGTTTCAAAGTATCTTTTGATTTCTTCCTCAGTCTCATTGTTGACCCATTCATTGTTTAATAACATGTTATTTAGCTTCCATGTCTTTGCATGTGTTTCAGTGTTCTTCTTGTGGTTGATTTCTAGTTTCATAGCATTGAGGTCAGAGAAGATGCTTGATATGATTTCAATCTTCTTAAATTTATTGAGACTTGTTTTCTGTCCTAGCATGTGACCTATCCTAGAAAACATTCCATGTGCACCTTAGAAGTATGTTTATTCTGCTGCTTTCGGGTGAAATGCACTGAAGATATCAATTAAATCCATTTGATCTAGTGTGCTGTTTAAGGCCGCTATCTCCTTGTTGATTTTGTGCTTGGAAGATCTAACCATTGAAGTCTATAGGGTGTTAAAATCCGCAAGTATGACTGTATTTCTATCAAAGTCTCCTTTTATGTCCATCAAGATTTGCTTTATATATTTAGGTGCTCCTGTGTTTGGTGCATAAATGTTTACTAGGGTTACATTTTCTTGTTGGATTTTTCCCTTCATCATTATGTAGTGTCCTTCTTTGTCTCTTACTATAGCTTGGTTTTAAAGTCTATTTTATCAGATATAAATACTACTGCCCCAGCTTTTTTGTTTGTTTGTTTTCCGTTTGCATGATATATCTTTTTCTAACCCTTTACTTTTTGTCTGTGTGTATCTTTCAATCTGAGATGGGTTTTATGGAAGCAGCATATGCATGAGTCTTGTTTTCTTATCCATTCAGCTGCCCTCCTTCTTTTGGTCGGAGCATTTAAGCCAGTTACATTTAAGGTGATTATTGATAGATATGTATGTAGTGCCATTTTATTGTTACACCATTTTCCTCGGGTTTTTCTTTTTTCTTTTTCCTTTCTTTTTTCCTTCTTCTTCTTCTTCTTCTTCTTCAACAAACCCTTTAACATTTGCTGCAATATTTGGTTTGGTGTTAACAAACTCCTTTAGCTTTTTCTTGTCTGGGAAGTTCCTTATTTCGCCTTTGATTTTAAATGCTAGCCTTGCTGGGTAAAGTAACCTTGGTTGTAGGTCCTTGCTTTTCATTACCTTGAATATTTCACACCACTCCCTTCTGAAATGTTTCTGATGTATAATCAGATGACAGTCTGATTGGTGCTCCCTTGCATGTAACTACCTGCTTTTCTCTTGCTGCTGTTAGGATTCTCTCCTTGTCTTAAAGCCTTGTCATTTTAATTATGATATGTCTCGGTATAGGCCTCTCAGGGTCCAACTTGTTTGGGACTCTATGAGCTTCCTGGACGTCTGTGACTTTTACCTTCATCAGATTAGGGAAATTTTCAGTTATTATTTCTTCAAACATATTCTCAACCCTTGTCCACTCTCTTCTCCTTCTGGTATTCCCATGATGCAGATGTTTTTATGCTTCACGTTGTCCAAGATGTTTCTTAAGCTCTCTTCATTTTTTTAAATTCTTTTTTCTTTTTGCTGCTTTGCCAGATTGTTTTTTTCTACCTTGTCTTCCAAAGCACTGATTCAGTCTTCTGCTTCATCTATCCTACTGTTTATTCCTTCCAGTGTATTATTTATCTCAGATATTGCATTCTTTATTTCTGACTGATCCTTTTTTATGGTTTCTATGCTTTTTTTCATGCAGTTGAGTATCCTTATAATCATTATTCTAAATTCTATATCTGATAAATTGCTTACTTCCATTTTATCTAGTTCTTTTGGGAAATTCTCTTGTTCTGTCACTTGGAGTCTGTTTCTTTGTCTTCCCATTTTGGCTGCTGCTTTGAATTTTCTGCCTTAGACATTAAACTCATCAGAAGTTAATGTGATCAGCTGTTAATCTAATCACTTTGTAATCAGCAGTCAGGTTTAAGTACCACAGGATGGGACAGAGTAATTCCTGTGGGCAGGGCTATTGCTTCCCCTGAGGCTAATGCCAATCAGGTAGAGGTGCTCTGCCTGAGTGAGACGGCTTCTTCAATATGGGGCGTGACTCAGCATATGGATCCTGGCAGCTGTTCCCTCAGTTCTCTCCCCACAGGTACCAGCCCCAGGCTCTCCTCAAGCATCTCTAGTCCACTCTACCCTCCCTTTGCTGGCACCCATGGTAAGTGGCTACAAAAAAAATGTGTGCTTATGCCCTTTAAAAGGCTCTCTGCATCGCCAGCCATCTCTCCCTCACAGACAGAAACCTGCTGCTTTTCACAGCTGGATGTTTTCTGGGTTCCTTTCTAGCTCTGGTGCTGTAGGCTAGGGAGCCAAGCTTGGGGGTTAGACCCCACAGTTCTTCAGTAGCCAAATTCCTGGCTACTGAAATATCCCTCCAGCACTCAGCGGCCTCCCATGGGAGCTCAGCCGGCCCTCTGTGTCTCCTCCGCACTCCCCATCAGTTACGCTTTGCTGAAGTGTTTTCTTCTGTCTGTCTGTGGTTTTAAGTCTTCTCTCCAGCTAGTGTTCAGTTGGTTATTCAGGATGATTTCTCTACAATTTAGTTGTAATTCCAGATTGGTCCTGGGAGGACGTTAGTGTAGTTTCCACCTAATCCTCTGCCATCTTGGATCTTATCCAAATAAAATTTTAAGTGATACCATGATGATAAAGATGCAGCTTTAACAAAGTTAATTATTTATAAAAAGTAAAATTCTTTTGCCCCCAGTGTTAGAATTAAATAAAAAGTTCTCACTAATGCTCTCTGCTCCTTCCAACATAGCTGGCTTTGCCTCAGGGGCCTGGCACTATATATTTTTAGTTTTACGTGTTCTCTCTAACACATTTCTCTCTTTCCTGGCCTTTACCCCATTTGTTGGTCACTACCTCTTTGAGGTTAAGGTACAGTACTCTACAAGATATCACTAATCATAAAAAACAACTAAGAACAAAACAACCTCTATTTTATTTCAGGAAACTGTGGAAATACCAATCAAAGTTGAGGTAATTTTTTTTTCTGTTTATGTCCTTAATGAAGTTTCTTTTGGGATTAGGCCCACATTAAAAAGAAGATATATGTATACATGTACAATTACATATTTATTTCATAGTTTATTGAGTAATAAATTTTCTCTTGAAAGATAAAGTCACAATAAGGGACAATACCTCTAAATAGTAATGGCACAGAATCAAAAAACAGTTGGTACGGGTGAGGATTTGTGAATATCCAAACCTATATTAGACAGTAATTTTCATCCTTTCTCCCATAAACATAAACCAGGATCATTAATAACTGCAAATGGGGACATGAGTTTCAGTCTCTCACTTTCCTTACCTTAAAATTAGTTGATCACAGTTCTGGGCCTTGAAATGGGCCGTACAGCATGTAAGAACGTTATGAGGTTATAAAACAAGAGCTGCAGGGGCACATACATTTTATCAACTTGAACTAACACCTGGGAAAGAAACATACAGGTAAGGCCAAATTCAATACGGTGATCACAGAGTAAAAACAAATACTGAATGATAAATTTAGTGTCTAGATTCAAGAAGAACTGGCTTCTCAGTTAGAAGAATATACAGAGTGGTGGGAAAGGAAAGGGGGGGCATTTCTAAAGAAGAGAAACATAAAGTATAAAGGAAGTGAGAATAAGCCAAAGAGATCTGCTTTGCTAGAAAACGAGAAACGAAACCAAGGCAGTGGAGGAATACTGATCTGTGGAGGCCAAGAGGACAAGGAAGAGAATTGTATTTTGGTTCAAAATAAAATAGCACTGCACGTGAGCAGCAGCAGGACAGATTAAAATCAGCATATAAGAAAAATATTTTAATATAGAATAAAGGACTACAGAGAAGTTATCCGTCTATTGGAAAGGCTTTGTGATTTGGTGTGTGTGGGCCTAGAATAAGTAAGAAGAATTAGATTTTTAAAAGCACTGCAGTTACAAAAATGGGCAGCCTTCATAATGAGTGCTGAAAAAGAAAAAAAACAAAAAAGAGTAAAAATGACTTGAAGATTTTCACAACATCAAAGTAAGGCAATCGTGATGCCACTGTTAAGAATGGTGAGATTAAGAAAATAGGAAATAATGTTAGAATTATTATTATCAACAAGATAAGAAATAACAAGCGTTAGAAAGGATGTGGGAAAAAAGGATGCCTCATTCACTGCTGGTGGGAATGTAGACTGGGACAGCCACTATGGAAAACAGTATAGGAGTCCCTCAAAAAATTAAGAACAGAGCTATCTTATGACTCAGAAATCCCTCTTCTAGGCCCTGGCTGGTATAGCTCAGTGGATTGAGTGCAGGCTGGGAACCAGAGGGTCCCGGGCACGTGCCTGGGTTGCGGGCCGGGTCCCCAGTGAGGGCCATGTGAGAAGCAACCATACATTGCTGTTTCTCTCCCTTTCTGTCTCTCTCCCTTCCCCTCTCTCTAAAAATAAATAAATAAAATCTTTTTTTTTAAAAAAAAGAAGAAATCCCTCTTCTAGGTATCTCCCTGAAACATTTGAAAACATTTGTTCATAAATATATGTCTACCCCTATGTCCTCTGCAGCATTTTTACAGTAGCCAAGATATGGAAACAACCTAAGTGTCCTTTGGCAGATACTTGAATAAAGAAAGTATGGTACAGATATACAATGTGAAAGGGTCAGGCCACGTTCCCAGCCCGCCAGACTGCCCATGACCCAGTCAGGCCAGCTTTCCAACCTGCTGGACTGCCCATTTAACCCGACTCGTTCGGTAGCCCCGGGCTTTATCAAAACTCTCCCCCACCACACACAGCAGACATCTGGCACCAGCCAGAATGGCCTGTGGTCAGACTGACCCTCCTGTACCTGGGAACGGCCCGACCAGTTACCTCACCCATAGTCCTGGCTCACATCCTCAAACCCTGAGGCACCCGCACAGAAAAACAAGAGACTAACCCCTATCCCCTCACAAACTCCATGCGTTATCTTTTAAAAAACCCACTCTTGCCTTCCCCCGGGGTTGGAGTCATCCCAACTCAGCCTGCCTGTAAGCGCAGCATCAAATAAAGGCAACGGATGATCAGATCATCCGGTTCCTCCCGCCTCTCTCTCTTCTTGCGCATTTCTAACATAATGGAATACTATTTAGTCATAAGAAAGGATAAAATCCTGCCATTTTGGACAATATGAGGGATCTTGAGAGTATCGTGCTAAGCAAATAATTCAGACAGAAAAGGACAAGAATCACATGATCTCACCCATAGATATAAAACAGAAAGCAACAAAAGAAAGATCGAACAAACTCATAGACACAGACAACAGCACGGTGGTTATCAGAGGGGAAGGGGGTTAAGGGAGAGAATGAAGAGGGTAAAGGGGGTCAAATATATGGTGATGAAAGAAGATTAAACTGCAGGTGCTGAGCACACAATCCTTATATAGGTGATGTATTATAGAATTATACACTTAAAATTTATATAATGTTGTTAACCACAGTCACCCCAGCACCAGTAAACTTAATTTTTTTAAACATTTAAGAAATAAAAGAGGAAATAAGAAGCAAGCTGTTGGAGTCAACACATTAAGTTTCAGGGCCAGTTAAAATTTCAGCGAGCATCCCAATCCCAGGAAGGATTGTTCACAGAACTCAGGGACCACTCACAGCATTTCCGACTCCCCAGGCCTGGGGTGGACCTGGTGTTTGCGTTCTAGGTACCACGTGATAAAAACCACGATTTAAATTATGTCCTCCAGGGATGAAGGTCTGGAGCCAATGACAGTAAGTATGGGAATTATCCATACCCAGGTCATTGTTGAAACTATGCTGTGGAAATTTCTGATTTACAGCATTTTCCATCATTTTTATATTCTCTATCATCTGTGTCCTTAATTATATTGCTGGCATTAAAGTGAAATAAGTGTTCAGTCCCTGGTAGTTGGATTAAAGGGGACTAAAAGTTTAAGAAACAAAAACACAGATTCTAAAAATAGACAGCAAGTGTGCGATGGAAGATTAGAGCACAGCTTGGGAAGGATGCGGCAGGAAGGGATGCGGCGGGAAGGGATGCGGGGGCACATCACAGTCAGGCGTTCCAGGGGTAGTAGGAGAAAGGGCCTCTAGGTACTTGACAATCTACTCTAGAATTTCCTCACACTATCAGTGAAGAAGCAAAAAGGTAGAAAGTTAAAAGGAAAAGTTAATAAGGCTACTTTGTGTTTTAATTATTGTCAAGTACCCAGGTGCTTCAGTGAAGAGTTTCATGCACATATAAATTACTTCTGTGCCCTAGCACATTCGCAGAAATCTAAATGAGATGTTGTTCCATTTAAAATTTAAATAACTCCCATGAGAAAATGCCAACCAGATTGCTTCCACTAAAAGCCAACGCATAAACATGTATTTGTTATTTACTTGTCAATGTGTTCTGCATCTTAAAGTATTTTGGTGTTTTTGCAAGAAACCTAAAGCCCTCTGTAATGTGATTTGATGACCCTAAAATGATGTGTAAAAAGTAAACAAACAGTTCTGTGGTGGGTGCAGAGTACAGCATTTCTGGAAAGGTTTTCCTCCTCCCTGTCAAAGATAACGGTGACCAAGTGTGACGCTTCGTGGTCCCACAAGGGCTCAGACCTGCCTCAGCTCACACTGTTAACAAAATGGCAGGTTCAGATCCATGAATGCAACTTTTTTAACGGGTGACTCAGCAGAGGGAGGTTCGCCGGCGACTCCCAGCACACAGGACTATCACAGGGTGAACTTGGCTGTCTTCACCAGGCTCAGGCTGATTGAGTCAGCCTCAGTTCTGGCAAGGCAGCTGCTGGCAGAAGTGTGCAGTCACTTCACATTCTCTACATTCTGATTGGAACTTACCTCTTACAAGAATAATTTAAAGTTAAGAAAAGGGGTGGGAAGAAGTTCAAGTTCAGTGTTTAATACTTGAAAATTAACAACTCCCATGCTCCAATTGGGGAAAAAATTGACTAAAAACAGATTATGTTTTAAAAAATACCCCCAGGGTTTCTTGGACATAAAATTGTTTTTTGAAAACAACAATATGATGAGTTAAGAGTGAATGAATCAGAAACATACGGATTAAATTTCCCCTGAAATTTGCATGAATTTGAAAGTCATGGAGAATAGTGTACTTGGCAGGATACATTTGAGATTTTACCCAACCAATATTTGAGAAATAATCTGAGGAGCTTTGGTGGAATTTGACAAAACTGAGTCAAATTCTTTCATTTTTATAAGCTATACTAGAATTTAAAAAATAATAAAAGTGACCTAATTGTAATTTAATGAAGACATGGAATGCTTGCTTGTACAGCAACTAGCAAGATAACCGCCAGCTTTCACGGGATCAGTGAAGGGTGTTGAAGAGCATGTCCAAGCGACTAGGAACAGCGGGGCTGTTTACAAATGCTCAGACACACAGCAGGGGGACAGCCTGATGCTCCAAGGGAATGCTTATTTTGGGGCCATTTTTCCTCTCCTAAATGAAATGAAAATCAGCAACAATCACTAAAACGTTAAGAAAAACGCAGAGTGATGCTATCTGTATGCATTACCGACTTCTCCTGTGCTTGTTTTTCGTCCACAGCACATGAAGGAGCTGAGACTCTAGGGCTGACCCTGCACTTTAAAGGCCTCTGGTAGCTCTCCTATCAGCTATCACAGAGCCTGATTTACACAAACCTTGGCACTTTTTAAAGTCAAAATAAGCTTCCAGTTGCTTTGTTAGCATGGTTAAAGTCATTAACAAAATGATTTATGAGGAAAATACTTTCAAAAAAGTCAGTTCTGTTGTGTTCACTGTGCTAAATATTTTCAGCCTTAGAAAAGATTTTTTACCATGCCCTTTTCCGGTAGATCAAATACCAACATCCCATTCATAAAAAGATACACATAAGACCCTGTTCAATAATTACTCATCTAATAGCTTAGAAACTAACTATATAAAGACAGACATTTTCTAAATATTCGTTGATTAGTCGAACAGAGAAATGAAGAGGAATAGAATGCATAGTGAGAGCTTCTGTGGAGACAGAGACAAAAAAATATGATGATCTTTGTAGTATTTTACCTGCAGGCCTAAAATTTAAACTTATATCATGATACAAACAATGATCTCAGACCTTGACAGATTCCAAATTGGGTCTTGACCCTGGGCATGTGAATTCCCTGTTCTGACTTTGCAGATGGGTTTCAACTCCCCAGAAGGAAGGCTCCTGTGAGCATGATGAGATCTATCATAAGCACCTCAGTTTCTGACTAATAAGCTAGTAAGAAAAGCAATTTTTAAATGGAATCGAAGATGAACTAGGGAGTCATTTAAAGAGCAGATCCTGCTGGTGGGTACATTATTACTTGGGCAAACTAAATTAGTTGTATAAATAACATTTGAAATATTTGAAAGTCACTCCTGAGATGGTAAGAGAGACCCATAATCCAAATGCTGGCTTTCTACAGTGTTTCTTTAGAGAAAAATATCATATCCCTCCAAAGGTGCTAGAGGCCTTTATATTTCTAGCGGGGTGGGAGGGGGGGAGCCTGATCCTTTTGTGAATGTCAAAATTTGTGAATTCCCCCATGATATACCATTTTCCCACAAAACAAAACCAAGAGCACTTGCGAACTTTTATATACCTCTTCAGGCACATAATGATTTATACCTCTCGCTTAGTAAGTATATTTTTACTATTTCTGAACCTGTTTTACAATCTGCTTTGACTTGTTTCCTCATAGAACCCACAGGGGAAATCAGTTACCTCACAGAGCGGAGCCACTGTGAACCTCTAAATACCTCTTTTCAATCTATCAGAGATCTCTGTTTTGTTTTGTTTTGTTTGGCTAACAGCCATTCATTCCTTATACCAGCTTACTTCATCTTCACTACCACATTAGCCTTCACAATTGACTTCTTTTCCAAGGCTTATTTTTTAAAACAAATTCAATTTCTATCTCTTTATCAGACTTCCTCCATGTACCATGTTAGAGAAAGAAATGATGTTGCACTCAGGGGAGCCTTCTGTCCCAAGCCAAGTCACCTGCCTTCTTAGTTAATGCCTTTACCTGTGGGCTCCTCTGGCCCCCTGAGTATTGATTGCCCATCTTGCCACTTCCCAATGTATTTGCCTGTTTACTGATTTTTATCCCCACTAGACTATAAGCCGTCTAAAGGCAAACACTGTGTCTGGCTGGCTGAAGCACATAAGAAAATGCCAAGAACATAACAGGAACTCAAATGTTTCAGTACACGCATAAATGTAAGACATTCAAATATTCAAAGTCCTTTACTAGTCCTGATTGGTGTGGCTCAGTGGACTGGGCATCATCCTGCAAATTGAAAGGTCATTGGTTTAATTCCCTGGCGGGGCACATGCCTGGGTCGCGGGCCCCGTCTCTGGTTGGGAGGCAGCCAATCCATGTTTCTCTCACACATCAATGTGGCTCTCCCTCTCTTTCTCCCCCTTTTCTTCTCTCTCTAAAAATAAATAAATAAAATCTTTTAAAAAATAAAGTCCTCATTTAAAGTCCTTATCAAAGTCATATTTACTAAAGGACTATATATAGTTGAAAGCATGAAAACACGAATAGCATCAAGAATATACATAGTTCACAGTTAATTGTTGAGCTCTAATACAACTGACCATTTCAAATTGAACAACAGTTTATTGTTTTTTAACAACGTCAGTTGTTAAACCTTGAAATTTCAATTAAAACATGAATTGTAGTTATAACTCAATGCAAATTCAACAGTTATATTTGGAGTTAAATTATTTTAATAAATAAATTTATTTAATAAAAAAAGAGTATACAGCCTGGCTGGTGTAGCTCAGTGGATTGAGCACGGGCTGCGAACCAAAGGGTCCCCGTTCTATTCCCAGTCAGGGCACATGCCTGGGTTGCAGGCCAGGTCCCCAGTGAGGGCCATGTGAGAGGCAACCATACATTGCTGTTTCTCTCCCTCTCTGTCTCCCTCCCATCTTCTCTCTTTAAAAATAAATAAATAAAATCTTAAAAAAATAAAAAGAATATACAAAAGTTGAACAGTAAGCTTAAACATGATAGAGAGGTTTAAACATGATAGAGAGTTTTAAACATGCATCTTTTCTTTTAGAAAGTTACATTAATCCATTTTACAAATTCTTCATTTTCTTTCATTCCCCAACACTGAATACACTGCTGAGTACTTTAAATTTCATTGAGAAACCAATTGAGGCCACAACATGCCTTTTTCAGCTTACTAAGGCTATCCATCTGTATCTCAAGACATTACGTGTCAGAGACCCATGCTTTTATCATTAACATATTCATTTTTTCTGATTTCTATTCTGTAAATCAATAAGGGAAAGGCTGGTGACCACTAAAATGATCGTACACATAGTGCTTTATAGGCCAGAAAGCGGCAGTGCCCAAACAGCCGAAGTTGGGAAGGCAGCAGGAGACCCCAAAGCAGGCCTTGCATGTATCCAATTTCTTCCTCTCTCTCACAGCAACCCTGGTCAAACCACCGCCATCCCTCCCAGCCCACTATACCAGTCTCCGAACAACCTCTGTTTTTATTTTTGCCCCTATAGGACCCTACTTACCACAGAACAGCCAGAAGGATACTTTAGAAATATCAGTCAAATCACTGGTTTAAAATCCTCAATGGCCTCTTACTGCTTTTAGAGAAAAAGATTCCAATTTCTTACTCCTTTGTACAAAGGGCCAGTCTCTCTGAACACATCTTGTACCACCCTGGTCCACTCTCCTCCTGCCCATCGGCATTCATTTCGTCCCCAGCATGCCAAGCTCTGTCCCACCTGTGGCCCTACACTGTGCCCCTTCTGCCTGTGATGCTTACTTTCATGTCTGTCCCTGTGGCCAGACCTCAGGCCACCCGCCCTCCAGAGCAGCCTGCTAATGACTCAAGCATATCATCCTAATTTGCATCTCTGCACAGATGTAGTAATTTTCTTTTTTTTGTTGATTGCCAGTTTCCTCATAAAAATGAAGTTCTTTGAGAACAGGAGCCTGTGTCTTTTGGGGAAGTTGAAGCTATTGGTTAATGAGTAGTTCTCAGATTTTCTTTCCACAAACCAAAAACTGATTACATCCTTAAAAAGAAAATCATGTCAAGAAGATTCTAAATGCTAACAAACTCCTTTTGTCTATGAGACTCCTTTCTTTTTCCCTGACTACATAGGATTTAGGATCAAATGCATGAGAAGTACTACAAAAAAAGACCGCAACATACAGAGAGGTAAAGGGGAAACACAGAACGTAACATGCAAAAACATTGAACACGGTACCTGACACATGTGAGGCACCAAAATCTCTTCACTGGTTTATCTATTTAGCGCCCATTATTCAGTGATTCCTTTATTCATTCATTCAGTAGATGTAGTTCACCAAACCAGGGGCACTAGCACACATTGATTACGAAAGGAGCCTGTCTTCAGAGAGGGGTAAGAAATAGATCCACCAAAGCAGTTAAAGGCCCAAAAAGCCAGTAAGGAACTTAAATGGCCCAGAATTGAGCACACTCAACATAAAAACTTTTCTAAAAAGAGAAATTTGATAGAAGAATGTTGGAGGATCTAAGCATGTGCTTAGATCTTAGAATCACTTTTGAATGTCTATTCTCTTAAAAGTGAGAATTAAATCTATAAATTTGCTGGATACATATACATTTAAATATTATTCTAGTTACTATTGTGGTATAAAAATTACCCCAAATTAATGGCACAATGGCATAAAATCATGATGTATTATGCTCACAAATTCTAGGTAAGTAATTCAAGAAGAGCCCTGTTTGTTAGTTGTCACTTCATGCTCCTTGTAGTTGCAGTCAGATTTTGATGGGAGGACAGTCATCTGAAGGCTCGACTGGGGTTTAAGGATATCCTTCCAAGGTGGCTTCCTCAAAGTGTGGCAAGTCAACAGGGTGTCTCAGCTCTTCTCCATATGGCCTCTGCACGGGGCTGCTGTAGCTCACTCACAGCATGCAGGCCAGGTTCCCACAGTGTGCGTGACCCAAGAGATCGGGCGGGGGGACGTCCAACGCCTTTTACAATCTTGAGAGTCATGCCCTGTCACTTCTGTGCTCTACTGGCCACACAGGCCTAGCCTAGAGTCACTGTGAGAGAGAATGGCACAAGCACATAAATACCAGGGAGTGCGGGTCATTCGTGACCATTTTGGGGGCCATTTTGGAGGCTTGTTAATGCAAATATCATTAAATATTAACATTTTGGGTAGATAATATGCTTAAAGGATGCCCAAGGACAATAAAGAAAAACAGGTCAATTTTAGCAATCAGTATTATAATTTCTTAAATGCTTTTTTTTACTTATAAACTTTAAAAAAAAATTTTTTTAAGATTTTATTTATTTATTTTTAGAGAGAGGAGAAGGGAGGGAAAAAGAACAATGTGTGGTTGCCTCTCACATGGCCCTTACTGGGGACCTGGCCTGCAACCCAGGCACGTGTCCCGACTGGGAATCGAACCGGGACCCTCTGGTTCCCTGCCCGCGCTCAATCCACTGAGCTACACCAGCCAGGCCCTAATACTTATAAACTTTTAATAGAAAAGTTTATTTTATTCTTAACATGAAAATACTTAATTGCCTAAGAGAATACAAAACTGTACTAATTATAGAAAATTCCAAATACTTTTATAGATGGGATTTGTCATTCATTCATTCATTCTTTCACTTCTCGAAGCACCCTCTTTACTAAAATTTATTGAATGACAATTATATACGTAGTTCAGTGCAAGCAATGTGAAAAAGTGGTTTTTGTCATCATTTTTTCAAAAGTAACTTAGGCCCATCAACTACAGAGAGAAATGACTCTTGGTATAAATTGCTGCCTTAAAAAATAATTCCAAAAAAGTTTTGGAACACTGAGACCCATTTCCTGATAATTTTCCACTGTTCTGTCCAGTGCAAACCCACAATTGGTACCAGGAGGTGGGCCGAGAGCATTAAAACATGACTTGAATAATCACAAGGTCTAAAGTATAGTTTGTTCCTCATGTGAAGACACATGCATGTGCACACACACATACATGCATATCCCTGTAAAGTACTGGGTTGGCAACAAGTTGTGCAGCTGTGCAGCTGAATTTTGATCATTAGGTTCTTCTCTCCAAAAATCAAGTCCAGATGACTCTAAAACAAGCTAAGCTGATAGTAAGAACGAGAAAAGAGTTTTCATCAAATTTAGACCCACTCAAAGCCTCATGAAATCTAAGTTTAGAATAAACAAAAAATTACAAATCTCTCCAGATTTTACTTTGCCCAGCACTGGGGAGTGTATCTTTCCAATAATGTAAAAGATGGCAAAGAGGAGAACGAGTAGCAGCAGTGTGTGAAATAATTTCTACAACTTCTTAGAAATTAAACAGATAAAACATCACCCTGATAATGCGATTGTTAATTTAGCATCTATATGTAGAAGAATTCCGTTACCCTTGAAGTTGTGAATACGTGTTTCCAAACAGGTGGGAATAGGAGGATATTTGGTGACGTTCTTTAGAGTTTTACCATGTCTGAAGCAACTGAAAACTATCTGGAAATAAATGAGCCCAATACACCACTGGATATGTAACAGAAACTGTGTTACAGAACTGAGCACATTCAAAGTTTACGAAAAGAGCCAGTCAATAATACTGACTGCCATGTTGCGGGCAGGGGTTCCATAAATAAGTCCCTAAGCTCTGTATTTGCATTTCCAGTCTGGTGTTCTTGTGAAATTCAATCATAATGGCTCCTGAGGCTAGCAACTCAGCTGAGTAGAGTAAAATACATGCAAATTGACATAGAACTTCCAGTCAAGATGATGACATAGATAAACATGGCTTGCCTCCTTGCACGACCACATCAAAATTACAACTAAAATATAGAAGAACCATCACTCAGAACCATCAGAAGTTGAGTTGAATAGAAGTCTGACTACTATGAAATTAAAGAAACCACATCCATCCAGACTGGTAGGAGGGAACAGGCTGGTCCCACATCTATGTCTGGTAGATAAAAATTCAAGAGGGATACTCCCGGAGCAAAGAGTCCCAGCCCCACACCAGGCCCCACAACCCAGGTTTCCAGTGCCAGGGAGATAAGTCCCTATAACTTTTGGCTGCAAACACCAATGGAGATTGAGTTGTGGAAGAAACAGCTAGAGTACCAAACAATTCCTCTTAAAGAACCTACACACAGACTTATTCAGACTCACTGCTCTGAGCTCCATCACCGAGGTAGCAGATTGAAAGGCACTAAAGTGTCTGGCATCAAGGCGAGAGCAGGGGGCAGCTTTCTCTCAGACAAAAAGGCAGGCAGAGGCCGTTGTCCCTTTTCTGAACCCTCCCCCAAAAAAGCCACAGAGCCAGCAGGGTGGTGCCATATCTGAGACTCAGTCAACCTGGCTAACACGTTTGCCCTGCCCTGGAGATCCCCTAAGACTCTGTCCCACCCAACTTCCAGACCCACTCAAGTTGCTTTTCCGTATGAATGGCTGGTCTTGGATCATGCTTCACAACTTCCTAAATCCTTTCACTCAAGCAACAGGCAGCCTCAGTGAGCCCCCAGGCCTGGCACTAGAGCAGCCAGGATAGATTTACAGCTTGGCTTTTCCTGGGAATCTCCAAGCCCAGCACAAGCAGCAGCCATCTCAGCTTGCTTTATAGCTCATGCACGGTAGCCCTAGGCAAAACACAGGTCAGAGCTGACCTTGACCTGAACTACCCAGGAAACCCCAGAGCCTGTGCAGCAGTGGACAGCTACAGACCACGTCGAAACACCACCATCCTGCTCCCACACAGTTGATCTGCCACAGAGGGCAGAGGTTAGTGGTCAGTGATCACAGCCAGTTCTTGCAGCTGACTGGCCTGGGTACATCTCTCCCATTGATCTGCCAACATCAACCAAGGCTTAACTACAAGAGGAGGATGTACTCAGGCCACACAAAAGACACATCTCTACTACCCAGCTTGGGTGATAGGGGAGGCTGTGCCACTGGACCCTACAAGACATTTGCTACATTAGGCCACACTATGAAGACTAGGAGTCAAAGCAGCTCCACTTAGGAAATTCCAATAAGAATGTGAGCTGATTTCTCAAAAGAAACTTTGCAGACTAGAAAGGATTGGCAAGAAATATTCAAAGTCATGAAAAACTAGAACCTGTAGCCAAGATTGCTCTACCCAGCAAAGCTATCATTTAGAGTCAAAGGGCAGATAAAGCACTTCCCAAGGCAAGAAAAAACAAGAGGAGTCCATCATCACCAAACTATTATTATATCAAACATTAAAAGGACTTATTTAAGAAAAAGAAGATCAAAATTATGAACAATATAATGGCAATAAGTATATATCTATCAACAATTGAATCTAAAAAATGAACTATGCAAACAAGAACGGAGACAGAATCATGGATATGGAGAGCGTTTTGATGGTTGCTAGATAGGAGGGGGATTTAGGGGAACGGATGAAGAGGTAAGGGGATTAAGAAGTACAAATAGGTAGTTACAGAAGAGCCATGGGGATGTCAAGTACAGCATAGGAAATGGAGTAGCCAAAGAACTTATATGCATGATCCACGGACATGAACAATGGTGTGGGCATTGCCTAAGAGAGTAGGAGGTTATGGAAGGAGAACAGCAAAGGGGGAAAGTTGGGACAACTGTAATAGCACAATCAACAAAATATAATTAAAAAAAGAATGTACTACATAGAGAAAATTTTTTTAATTTACATGGAAATTTTGTGTGCAGAGAGGACTTAGGTTTATACTTAACAATGACATTCCTGGACAATCTGATAATTTGCATAAAATACCAGATGAGGTCAGGCTTGAAATATTAATTAAATTAGGTAGCCTGAACATTGCTATGATATAAACTGACATAGTTTCTTCATCATGGGTAAAAAAAAAAACTGTTTTCAGGAAGTGAAACATAATTGCATAAAACTAAACCCACACAAAACTGAAGTTACTCGGGCCAGTTTCCTCCAAAAAAGCTCTATCCATACCCTTCTCAAAGACATTAAATGTTTAGTAGTATTGTGACATTTAAACTTATCAATCAGAAAATTTTAAATTTTATCTTGAAAGAAGTTCTTTGTCCCTTCTAAGTACAAAGTCACTATTTGTTCTCTATGCCCACTTACTTTCGAGAGCACATTCATTATATAAGAAAGAGCAAGACTTTGAATAGTTTTTTTAAAACACACCAGTTTCTTTGTCAATGTTTATGTAAATATTCATTCACAGGCCTGGTCATCCCCAGAACATAATGTACCCGGGCATACATGGCATCAGTAAAACTCATTTGAGAAAGACTTTTCTTCTTTTTAGCTACTCCAAAGTTTTGCTTTGAATAAATTATCATCACTTAACTCACAGTGATGAGTTAGATGCTCAAGATTACTGAAAGGAAAAAAGTTCTATCAGGCCCTCTCCTTGGCCTTAAGAACAGAACATGAGGAAATCACAGCGACCAAAATGAACTCCAAACAAGACAAGCCAAACGTGGGCCAGGAAGAAGAGCAATGACTCTACATCACTGGGACAGACGGGAAGGCAGCAGCACCGGCCAGGGTGGGAATCTAGAAAAAAATAAACCAAATTTAATAGTAACCCGGAGTCAATACTTAGAGAAAACACCAGAAAATGTGTCAAATTGGATAAATTAGGAGAATATGAAAATTCACAAATAGGTAAGATATATGTAAGGTCACCCATCAGACGTAATCTTCATAAAATCTCAGAGTATGAATATAACTTTTCTTGTTATTTTTTAAAAAATAAAAGTAATATTTCATACAATTGTTGCCATTTTCATGTGCTAATAACTATTCTGTATTTACAATGGCTGCATGGTATGGAAGTATTATTTTACTTAATAAACTTCTTATTGTTGGACTTTATCATACACAGGTTTTGTTGGAGTGGTTGCTCTTATACTATTGTAAATGATGCTATGACGTAAATTCCTTTATGATTGTGAATGAATCTTTGTATAGGAAAATTACTAAAAGTAGAATTACTAGGCCCATGTGTGGGTTTGCACAGTTTTTCAGGCACCTGTAGAGTATTGTTCCTCTAGAAAGGTATCCAATTGATAACCAGCAGCATAGGCAAGGTGGGGCTCTTTTCACCACTTCAGTCCCAGTCCCTGCAACTGGGCCTCAGTGGGCCTCACAGGGACAGTACCCAAGGCCCAGAACTCAGGAGGGAGAGAGGAAAGTCCAGCTTATCCTGTGCGTGATCATGCTTCCTCAGCTTTCTCTGCTCATCACGTACCGTCTAATATGGGGAGCACGATGCACAGAGGAGAATTGCTAGGCAGGGCTAATCGGCAGAAAGCAGGATGAAATGAAGCTCCATAATTTTTATCTAAAGACTGGGAGAAATTTATTGACTTTCTAAAGGTTATATAAGCAACTCAGGACATGACCTAAGAATAAAATGCAGGCTAGTGACTATTTAGATAATTACCAAACCAATTTTTCTTTCCAAAAGGGTAACTCAGTTTAATTTCTAGGTTAATTTAAAATTAATAAAAGATGTCAGATGAATAGCACAGAAGGCTCCTACCTTCTTAATCTACTATCAGAACAATAGCAGACTTCTAATAACATCACTCACAAGTGAGCCAAAATGTGTCCTCTCCACAGCCATAACTCAGGACGATGGCAGAACTACACATGTCTAAGAAATTTAGCCAGATCAATATCCTGAATCGTTTTTAAATGCCCTGGTGAACAGAAAAGTGGAGGGGAGGGGCAGACACCCAGACAGGCAATGTAAATTGAAATGATTAAATCACTTTAGTCATGTTTAATTATTCTGTGGTCATTCTACCCTAGATTATCTCTCTCAATTTACTTTCCGGCTTTCTTCACATATCATGTAAGTGGAAGACAGCACCGTTTGGAGGAGTGCACTGGACCGGGAAACCAGGATTCTTGGCTTTGCTACCAATGAACTAAATGGCTTGGGATAATTCCCTTAACCTTTCTGGTTTGCAGTTACTTAATTTGTCATGCAGTAACTTATAACCAGCAAATACCACTAATCAATAGATATAGATATGAGCCAGTTTAGCCTATTGCAGCGATTAAGGTATTTGACTATGATGTCTAATTACAGGTTCAAATCCTGGCCTTGTACCACTTAATAACCACATGGCTTTGGGAAATCTGCTCAGCCTCTCGGCATGTCAGACTCCTCCTCATCTGTAACACATGAATAATAATGGCGTCTACCTCTGAGAGTTTGTGAGCATCCAGGGATGCAGCCCTTGCCTGTCCTGCAGTAAACACTCACTAACTGCTCCTGTCATAGTGTATACTCATCCCAATATAGCATAAAATTATCATATAAGACCCTTCAATAATTCTGATTTAGAGATGCTTTGGATTAGTGTCTTTATTGCATCCATTTCAGCACTATTTAGTCTAGCTCTGTATCATTACTAGCAGCCATGATTTGCTTTTATGTCTCATGGTTAAATCTGCTTCATTTTCTAAGTAACTTTTTTTCTACTTAGAGAGGCTTTCATTTTTATCTTTACCTTTTTGTTCCAGACCTGCTTTCAAAAAACACTGAAAGAGTTGCTTATATCGATAATATAATTATATTCAATTAACTTTTAAAATAAACTTCAATTTCATGAGAGCCTATAATTTGGAACTTAGTTTTGAAAAATTATTTTACATCCTATCAGCTGTTCTGTTGAATAAGAATTCAGACCACACACCCACTACAGGGCTGAAACTGAGCTTCCTGCATCTGCCTTTGGGGCCACCTCTAAGGGCCGGCAGGTATCAGGGAGGCAGAGATGCCTTATTGCAAAAGGCCTCACACTACAGGGCTCCTTCAGCTGTCTCCACGGGCCAATCGATTAACAAGCAAGGCTTTAGTGTAAAAATAACGTTGTTAACGTCAAAGAATTTTTATTAATATCCAAAATTTAATTCCACATCTTAAATTACTTCCGTTCTCATGTGATCAAAGTAAAATTAAATATGCTCTCAGTAGAAATGCAGGAATGGCCCTGTATAGGTTATAGTATTTTGATGGCAGAATAGTCTTCCATGTCAAGAAGAAATATGTTAAAACAATTCAAGGCATTAAAAGCCTCTATTATTGGAGTTGATAAAAGGGTGGCAAGTAATAAAATAGATGCAAAAAGAATCTATGTCTATCTATCTACCTATCTAATTATACTAGGGATAAAAAGATAAATCTCTCACTATCCTAATCTGTAATATTTGAGGAAGTTGTTATTTTTCCTGGATTTATATCAGCAGGATAAAAAAAAAGCACTCTTGGAGAAAAGATTCTCTCTGCCCCCGCTTGGTTAGGCAAGAATAGATTTTTTTTTTTCAAAATACTGTAATATTCATTTTTGAGATAAGTAATTGAAGTAGTTATAATTTATGATTATTTGCTTTAACCCAAATGTAAAAAGGTATGACTTGGTGTATTCTTAACTCCCTATTTATCATACCTAAGTAAATTGGGGGATTATTTTAAATTTCAGATTTAAAACACACAGTGTAGGGAAATCAGAGCAATAACTAAATTTTAACATCAAGCATTCTGATGAGGATAACTTCTCATCAATTTGAAGTGTTTTTTAAGTATGTAAAGTGATAGGAAGACATAAGTTAAAGGAGTATTTCAATCCCAATTTTTGATAGTAAAGCATTTCTGAATTTCATGAAATAAATGGACCTTAACCTTAATGTACTCTCGTAAAGTTGCATGTGATTCAAATCATCAAATTAATTTTGTCCAAACTAAATATAAAAATAAATTGCATTTGGTATTCATGTGCTGACAGCTAAAGATAAAAAGCAATATGTATGCGACACTGGATCAAAGCAGGTAGTGAAATATAAATTGCCAAATATATTACCAGTAGTGTAACAAAACAAGAATAGAAAATAAGATTTTGTTCTCAAGACAACTCATACATATATGAAACGTATGGTTCAAGCCAACATCTCAATTAAGAGTTACGAGTATAAAGATGCAAGCATTAAGGTGAAGATCCAAATTCTAATTAAGTGGGTTCCTTTGAAGGGTAAACAATGTCTCCATGTACTTACTACACAGTCTAATTCTAATCATGGATGACTACCCCAAAACCATGTACTTGGACCATGTTATTTTATTGACCCACAAAATTGTGTTAACTGGATGTTACCTTACTTTTCACTGAAAGACATTTTAAGAATCACTGGTGGAAGTTGCCATTTCTGGAAATACTACCTGCTTTGTCTCCCACTGCCTCTTACTCTGGGAAAAGCTCATCTCCCTTGGGAACTTCTTTTTTCTCTAAAGAAAATAAGATAATTTCTTTTCTTTTTTTTCTTCATCTTCCTAGAAGTTCAGAGCCAAAGTTGTTCTCAAAATATAACAGCTCTGTTGAATCTTAGGACATACTTACATGTATTTTGACATCATGTTCTCTTTTTTCCTCCACTGGAGCTGTTTTTACTTTAGTGTTTAATGAATTCTTTGTAGACAAAGGTCATGCCTGGATAGCTAGTCAGCTAGCTAGATATGATTGATAGATCAGAGGAACTTGCTAGGAATCAGAGTTAGCTGAGGTTAATAAACAAAGTCTACTGGGAGGGAACAGGTTATTAAAAGTAATATTTTATGCAGATGGTAAAAGTATAATGTTCACTAATGAAAATGCAGACAAGTTAAAAAAAAAAGAAGACAAAATTCCCATACTCCCACCTGCCAGAAACATCTGCTGTTAACCTTTTGGTGTAGTTCTGTTCAGTATTTTGTCTCCGTGAAGGATATGGATCAGATGCACCTCTTGGCCTCCAGGGCTGCCCTGTGGGAAACTCTCTCTTACTGAGCACTCGTTACATGCAGGCCCAGACGTAGGCAGTTCTCATAAAATAACACATCATTCTCACATCTAGGGGTACTGCAAATAGGATACTACTTTCCTCTCCCCAACCATGAGTGAAGAAACGCAGGCACAGAGAGACTGTATAATTGGCCTAGACCTAATAATATCAAAGCTCTGGTTTGAGTTTAGGAAGATTGACTTGAAAGTGTGTGCCTCACCTCTGTTCTGGGCTGCCGTTGAGAACAATTGTCACAATTACTAAATAATCCTTCTGAGCTCAATGTACTGAACCTCCTTCAAAGTACTTGATTAGTTGGAAGCTCAACTAATGAGGCGAACTTCATGGCATAGACCCTCTGAGAAGTTCTGGGAGGGCTGGGGAGAACACATTGTTGTGCATACTCAGAGGCGTTGCCTTCAGCTCCGCACCTCTGTACTCTGGGGCCGCCAAGCTTCTTTATTATGTATCACTGTGTGTGTTGATGTCCAGTTGCTGAAAGTTTCCAGACCACTGATTCCACAATGTTCACTTGGCTGACACCGACTTCCTCCAGCCTGGGAAATACACATGCACTACATGTGAAAAACAAGGGCTTATAGTCTTAAAAAACAAAAAAATACTTGGCAATCAATAAGAATAAAACTCACTAGAGAAACTGGCAAAGGATAAAAGACATAAAAGGTAGTTCATGGAAGAAAAAGTATTATCACTCTATAAACAAATAAAAATATGCCAAACCTCAGTTTTAATTTTAAAAATGCAAGTGCCTGTTGATAAATTGGCAAGCAAAAGTATTTGGATGCATGGGAAATAAGCACTCAGATAGGCTGTTAATAATAGAAAACTTGGTATAAACTTTTGTAAAATAATTGGCATTATTTATCAAATGTTTAAAAGGCTTGCCTTTTGATTTTGGAATGTCCCTTCTAAGCATTTATCCTGAATCTATAATTGCACATTTGCACAGAGATAGATGATACATGCAATAATTTTTTGTAATAATGTTTTATAACAATAAAAAACTGAAAACAACCTAAGTACTTATAAATTGGACATTAGAGGTATAAATTGTAGTCATTCATGCAATAAAATATCACTTTGTTATTAAGAAAGATTATGTCTACATATACATCAAGATTCATACACTAGGCCTGTGTCAAATACAATTTTTTATTGCTATTCTTTTTAGTTAATGATACATTAGGAGTGTTGTATCATTTTATTAAATTTTCTTTGAAAAGATGATTTTAATGACTACACTGTGCTCTACCATGTACATGCATCACCACATCCGGAACTGTTTTACGGGACCAAATGGGCCTAGTTCAGAACAGAAGGAAGTCAGGGTGCCCCGTGAGGCAGACATGCACAAGGTATCTGTGGCCATCCTTTTCATTTTTAGTCCTGTGAAAAGGACTTTAGTCCACCATGATAAAAAAAAAAAAAAAAAAAAAAAAAAAAAAAAAGCAGGCAAAGACCTGGCAAGCTAGTTCACTTTAAAGCACAAATTACTGACATGGTGGGGAAAAAAACAAATACTGATATGGAAAAAAAAAAATGACTCTGCATTTCAACCAGAAACAAACCATTCATCCGCAGGTTGAATTTCCAGTGGTAGGTTTTCAACAAGCAGAAAGAGGAACAAGAGAAGCGTTGATTGGATGGAGGAAACATTTAGTTAACACGCGCATTTGGGCTCTGTAAATGTTGGTGGAATTGAAATATTTGGAGACTGGCACAAAGAGGCCTTCAATATATCTTCCTTTTATTCTTGCAAATTGTTACAGCATACAAACCATGGGATGTCAAATGAGTCACGACAATGACGGGAAACCACAGAGACTTCTGGAATATACAATGCTAGTTTTCCAATGTTGTCTACGCCTGCTTTCTACCTTTATTGTAACCTTGGGTAAGTTTACTTAAATTTTCTGTGTCTCACTTTTCTTGTCCACTCAATATGACCTACCTACCAAGATACTGTGCGAAGTCAGGGCTTAAAACCCAAAATCCCGTGCTTCTTGCTTTCCTCCTTGCCTTCCTTCTCCTCACAAGGAAGGGTGGATGTGAGCGTAGACGGTACATGAAACCCTTAATGACACACAGAAATTCAAGGTTTGCCTCTAACAAGTGCTACCTAGGTGGGCAACTAATCTAAGCCTCACTTCACTAATCAAAAATAGGCTAAGGTAAACCCTGGCTGGTGTAGCTCAGTGGATTGAGCGCGGGCTGGCAACCAAAGGGTCCCGGTTCGATTCCCAGTCGGGGCACATGCCTGGGTTGCATGCTGGGTCCCCAGTGAGGGCCATGTGAGGAGCAACCATACATTGCTGTTTCTTTCCCTCTCTGTCTCCCTCCCTTCCCCTCTCTCTAAAAATAAATAAATAAAATATTTTTAAAAATGGGCTAATGTATATGAATTCATGGCTTAACTTGATTTATGG
The DNA here is from genome assembly GCA_004026765.1 of Micronycteris hirsuta. NCBI lineage: Eukaryota > Metazoa > Chordata > Mammalia > Chiroptera > Phyllostomidae > Micronycteris > Micronycteris hirsuta. Next base: position 19,351 of record PVJI01012486.1, on the reverse strand, counting down.
AAATGCTTCTTTTGCCTGTTGCCTGACACTTTATCATCACTGGGAGGAGAAGCAGAAGGATAAAAATATATCTAACATTTTTGAGAACATAATATGAGCTAGGTTCTTTGGTTAATTACCTCCTTTAAGCCTCAAAATAGCTGTTTAAGGTAGATCCTTTATTGCTATAGAGATTAAAATTTAGAACTTGCCCAAATGCAGGTTCTTAGGAGTAAGAGAGCTGGAATTAAAATTCTAAGCCTCTGTTTGCTGCTCCACACTGCCTGCGTGATCTTCAGGGGTCTGTGAAGGCATGTACAATTTAAGCATGACTATTGTCTTATTACTAAAAAGGTTGTAAAATCAAAGTGTCATGAGTCACCAAAATGGGGTGACTCACTAACATCTCTATTGTGGGAACTTTTTGTTCTGGAAATCTTCCTTCAATATGGAAGGGACTAATTTATGATGAAGTGTTTTATAAAATAAAACCATGATATGTCAATGATTATAGATATGTATACCAGCAATAGGTGGATTTTTTGACATAAGTGATTAAGCTTGTTGGAGGTGTATAAAGTATATTTTATATAGCTATTATGTATATAGGATTACATTTTATAATATATAAAGGGTATGTGGTTGGACTCAATTATACTTTATATACTTTATAAGTGTGATTTTATACATTTACTCTTTATACTCATTGACCTTTTATACTTGTACTTTTATAAAGTATGCTTTTTATAAGTGTCTTGTTAAAAGTACAATATTATGAAGTATAATTTATATACTTTATACACTCCTGATCTATTGATAACTAAGATTGAGTAAAACATTTCAAAACTGGGAAAATTAAATTCTTTTTTGTTGCACTTTGTAACGTGAACTGCACAGCTTCCTGCTATTGTCACAGAGAATCATTTTAGTGTATGTCCATTCACATTATTTTGCCTTTCCCACTCTTGTTTTCCCATGGAAACCAAAAAAGTGTATCTGACACTCCTGTTTCTTCTTCCTCCTTGAATGTGGCCGAGCGCCTTCCTATCCATTCAGCAAACGTTTCCAAGCCCCTGTTCCTGCGCCAGTCGCTGCGCCCGGGAGAGCGCAGCCAGGCGCTGCACACGCAGATGGCAGGTCGCGGTTTCCGCGCTCGGAACTCCCAGTTCACTAAGACGAGACACGTGTGGGTGGTGCTCACGGGGGCAGCTGCGAGAACTGCCCGTGCTGGGAAGCTGAGGACGGAGAGTCCTCTTCGGAAGACCCTGTCAAGGCAGAAGGGCCAGTGATGATTCTTTTTAGACGGTGTGAGAAAGCTGAGATGACAGCAGAAGAATGTGATTTTAAAGGGTCTCAAGCCACATGGTTTTGTAACGTTCTTAAACGGGTTCTAAAAGGAAAGAGATGAGTCCTGGCCAGGTGGCTCAGTGAGTTGGAGCATGGTCCGGTGCGCCGAACGATTGCGGGTTCCATTCTGGTCGGGGTCATTCTGGTCATTCCTAGGTTGCAGGTTTGATCCTCGGTGAAGGCGGGTATGGGAGGCAACCAATCGCTGTTTCTCTCTCACATCAATCTCTCTCTCTCTCTCTCTTTCCCTTCCTCCATCTCTAAAATCATTGGTGAGGATATATTGGTGAGGATTTAAAAAAAATAAAGGAATAGAAAACAACCTACATTCGGAAGAGCTAGGCATTGAAGCACCTTTCCCACCTCCATTCTGGAATTCCCCCATTTTCTATGGTACTGAAAACATCTGTCCCCAAGGTTTGTCCTAAGCCATGTAGTCAGGCCACCCAAGTAAAAGCAATCACAGCCTCCTTCACCTAGTGTGTGCACTGGCCCTGAGCTGAGGTGACAGGTGGGGGCCCACGGGTTCAAGTCAGACACTGGACAGTCATCTCAGTCTGCCATTAGCTATTATTATGACTTCTGTCAATTCACTTGAATTTTCTAATCCTTGGTTTACTCAGAGATATATTGGAGGTATTAATACTTATTTCACAGATTTTTAAAAAATATTTTATTTATTTATTTTTAGAGAAAGGAATCGGGGAGAAAGAGAGGGAGGAAAATCATCAGTGTGTGGTTGCCTCTCAACATGCCCCCTACTGGGGACCTCAACCCAAGCATGTGCCCTGACTGGGAATTGAACCCGCCATCCTTTGATTCACAGGCCAGTGCTCAATCCACTGAGCCACACCTACCAGGGCTATTTCACAGGATTTTTGGTGATTATGTGTGTGTGTGTGTGTGTGTGTGTGTGTGTAAAGCACTTAGCTGAGTGCCTGGCATATGGCAAATATTCAAATATTGTATTTAATGTTGTTTTGCTTCTATGCACCTGTCATTCTCCTCTCTGCTCTGTTCTTGATATCTATGGCTTCTCAGTTTATTTCTCTTTTTTGTGGTCTTACTCTCACCCCTCTCTGTTGAAAACTGCTTCTTGTCCCCCTCACACACTGCCCAGGGCCATATGACCCTCAGCCCGCCCTGAGTCCCAATGCTGTATGGGCTGGGTTTGCCCTGTTCTACCATGTTGTTACTAAAACCTGCCCTCGGGCCTTATTTACGTTTCTACTCCGGGTGCACTGCGGCTGCAAAAAAAAAAAAAAAAGACAAGATACGAGATATGAGTATACCGACAAGGAGGGGTATCTAAGACTCCCTACTGAAGGGAAGAAGGGAGGTATAGATCAAAATGAATGGTAGGATCACACTTTAAAAATAAATACACTTCTCTATCATTTACAGTTTTTTGATAAACCTGTACTACCATTTTACCATTCAGGGTATGTATTTTGAGGAAATTGGTGTAAGTTACAGGCATTACAAAGGCTCTGGTAAAATGGAAAATATGAGTTAAAATATGGTGATAGCAGTAGGGAGTCTGCCTAGATTAGTGTTTTCCCAAGTGGCCGTGGAAGACGAATTTGGCAGATGTTAGTGACTTTCTTTCATAGGAACAAAGACACTTAGCCAATAACTCTGAGAAACACTAAGTTGGATGAAGACAACAGGTTTATTTGTTTAACTCAGGATATCTCTTGAGGCTTTAATGTACTCATGTCCCCTGTGAGGCAAAGCAAAGGGTGGATGGTGTTCTGACACCATCATCTGTTTCTATGGAGCATGCTCACCATCAGTTTTCATTCAAAATCTCAATGTCCAGTGAACTTGAAATCTAGATAAAGTCAGGCTGTTTACAATAAGCCCAAAACAAATCATCTAGCAAAGGTAACTAGTACCTCTAGTTGGGAGAAATATCTCCTTTGTTTGGGAGAGAAAAATTTGGCGTTTTTTTTTTTTTTAGAACTTTTAAATGTGATTCTTAATTTTGACACAAGATCATTATTATTTGGGACTCATGTTCAGAGATTGGGTTGATCATCATCACTGAGTTCTCAGTTTAAGACATACTTTCATCATTTATCCCTGCAAAGTCCTTTCCCATTAGCTTAGTTATTAATTTATTCCTTCACTTGTTCCCTTTTATGTCCATTCTCAATTCCATTTCCTTCCCTCAACCATTCTAATGTATTTCAATACATTAAATACATAATGTGGGGATTTTATATTTGTGTAGCATGTGGGTTGTTGTTTTATATTATGTATTTCCATCTACAAAATGGTGTATGTTGCAAAATTTATTCCTGTCTTAACCTCTTTACTCAGCACTATGTTTTTTTAAGATTCACTTTGTGCTAAGTATATATATAGCTGTTACTTTAAATTGCTGTGTAGTAGTTCATGGTGAAATTTCATTCATTTTTGTCTATTTACTTCTCCAGTGAGGGACATCTAGACTTTTTCCAACTTCCTTCTTTCACAAACAACACTATGATGAACATCTTCTTGTATGTCCCTTATCGAGTTGTGTGAGGTAGACTTTGGATTATAAACCCAGAAGGAGGTAGAATAAATATATATGTGAGTGGTGTCACATTTCTGGCTTGAAGGACTGTACTAGTCTACATCCCTACCAGTAATGCATGAGGTTTTCTAGGGTAACACATCCTTGCCAAAATTTTTCATTAGCCAGATTCTAAGTTTTGCTAGTCTAATTGATATGGATTAAGATATCATGATAATTACTTCAACCCTGCTGCCCAGGATTTTATGGTATTTTGACTACCAGAGATAACAATTAAATCTCTAGAGTCACACAGATCAAAATGTGCTTACAATATTGAGTTTTACAACTGTATCTGTATATCTTGCTAAGCAATATTAAATTCAAAACAGAAAATCACCACATCCAAATAACATCCTAGTATTATTTGCTAAAAATTGAAATGGTAAATGGTCATTTTGTCATTCTCTAAATTGTTCTTGCAACAGGAAATGACTTTTGAATACACTGCTTCATCTGTCATTGTCAAAGATTAAATAGAATCAAATATGCAAGGTATTTTTTTAAGTTTGCTAGAGCAGAAAAATGTCATTGTCAACACTTTTAAACATTTTATGACTCTGGGATCTTTCTTTAAAAAAGAAAAAGCATATCATCAAAGTGTTTAGAATTGGTCATGAATATTAATATTTAAGTTGAAAACAACTGCCACTAGGTGGCAAACAATCTACACATAGAATTACACAAAAAAGAAAATTATAAATATACTATATTATATTTGCATATTATACTAGACAGGGTAAAAATATCTGGCTAATACAGTAAATTCTATGTATTGTTAGTAATATTATCACTGGAAACATAAGCCTAATGGTACAAAGAGTGGCAAATGATAAAAAGTAACAAATGTACTTTGTGAGAAATTTCTTTTGTTTTAAGCAAAATCTTTTTTTTAAGGGAGTGAGGATAGCAGATATTTGGTCTTAAAATTTAATATTTGTCATTATTGTGGCACTGTTACACAGACATTTATTATTTATCTCATCTGTACTTTCCAATAAAGTATCTCCCTGGTTGAAAATACATTGTTGATGAAACACTATAGATGTGGGTGACCTTGAACTTGTCCTAGTACCTCTTGTCTGGCTTTATGGGTTCTACATGGTTATCAATTTTTATACCATGTTGGATGTAGAGGAAGAGACATAATGCTGGGAGTTTTCTTTCTCCATTTTATTCTACCCTTTTGGAAGTAAGAAATAAGATGCTGTTGTGAAGAATGCAGATTCTGGTGTTACATTGTCAGTTTTAAATATTAGCACAATTACTTATAAGTTGTATAACTGTGGTAGATTGTGTTGTTGTTCCCAAATAATAATTCCTCCTTCTGGTAAAAGAATGGCTCTTTCCTCACACTATTGACCTTGAGCTTGACTATGTATTTGCTCTGGCCAGTGGCACATGAAGAAACATGACATATACCATATCTAGCAAGAAGTTTTAAGAGCTATTGTAGGTTTCTACCATCTCTCTGGCTCTTTCCCCCAACCAAGAAAATGGTGTGTCCCTAAAAAGAATTAGCTACTTCTTCAGCCCTAAGCCTGACTTGAGAAGACTCATAAAGAAGACCCATAAGCAAAGTGACTCACGGCTACCAAAACATGATATGAGTGAGAAATAAATACATGGAGTTATAAACTACTAGAATTTAGAGGTTGTTTGTTTCAAAGCATTACCTATTGAAAACTATTAAAATGCATTTTAGTTTCTTCACCTATAAAAGGAAAATGATAATACTAGTTATCTCACAGGATTTGGGGGATTAAATTAGTTAATTCATATAAAGAATTTAGAACAGTGCATTGCATCCTAGTGTTTAGATATTATTAATGTAATCTAAATGTATATACAATAAGAACCTTCATTACTGAATGACTAGTCTTGGAAAGTGTTCCTCATGATTTTATTCAATCATATAATATTGACATTCTTATTTTCTATAAAAGGAAACTGAGACTCAAAGTTTTCATAAGTCAATGATTCTCAAAGCTTTTCTGGCTAAGAGCCATTTTTTGTATTTTTCCTTCTAACGAGTCACAGTCTAATACTTTCAGAAAATACAGTAAAAAATTAGTTACTAGAAAATAAAATTAAAAAACAAATTCAAAAATACAAAATACAATTCTAATTTTTTATTATTGTATTAAAAAATTATATGCTAATTATATGTTAATTAATATCACTGGAACAAACATAACATTAAAATTTTTTAAATTACAAAAACTAGCCACATTATTCAGTGAAAATATACAAATAAGTGACTAAAATAGAAAATCACTGTTTTACTTGTGACTTTTTTATCATTTTACAACTGTGACTAAAAACTATAAGTGAAAAGCAATTTCCCAAATTAAATATCAATATACATACTTTAAACTACACACATTTTCTAATGTGACGGATTAGCTTGCTTCTTACCTGTTAATTTATCTAATCTACTTTTGTTTTAATAATACTCATAGTAGAGAAGCAAGTCTCACAGATCTATGTTGACAGGAACGCAAGAAAAGATTTTATGGCAATTTCAGAATATTTACATTAAACTTTTATCCAAAATGAAGCAAATGATGCTATATGTTCAGAGTTTATATTAATATATCATCAGAAGCCAATTCAACAGTTTATTCTATAGATTTATAGTTAAATTATTTTTTAGTGAAAGGAATAAATGATAGATTTGACACTTTGGATTGCAGTTGGCAAAATAACCTTAAAATACCATGCTGGAACCAGGCCGCACTGTGCACCATTAGTAGGCATCTTTGAACCAATGTAGTGTGAGTCCATGTAAGACTTGTTATGTGGTTTCAAGAACTAAACTGTTCTGTACCCTCTTGATTGAAATGAGTGAACTGAAGATATGCTTGTAAGTTTCAGCAATTTTCTAAACACCTACGTTCATTTTCTGAGTATATCTTTGCAGACCAACAACAAACAATGTGCTGACAACATTACTCCGTGAAACGTATCTTGAAAAGCGCTGGCCGAGGTAACAAATTTGAAACCCCAGTCTCGCTGACTGGTCTCCCTCAGTTGTGTAAGATCCTTTCTCCGCTAGAAGCTGCTTATCTGTAAACGGATCATCTGCACTATGGATGGTATTTGTTCTACTCCCTACACTGCCTGGTAGGGGCAGCTGGCTCACAAGAGCCTAGAGCCAGACAGAGAGAGGACGGCTGGGTTAATGAGTATGTGGATAATGCCTGTATGTACCTATAGGTTGAAGTGTGTATTGTATTAAATAAATATTGCTGTCTGCATTTCAAATCCCAAAAGTGACATTGAGACCCAATTTTTTTGAATTGTCAGGTTAGTTGCCAAATTGCATTGCAAACTCTTTGATGGCAGAAGTAAAATTTTAAGTGGTTCTGGAAATCTGTATACATGTGTAATTGATTGACCGATTAGTTGGCTGACTAGTTGGTTGCCTTGGTTAGTTATGGCATCCAAAACTGTATTGGCAACATAAATAAGCTCAAATTATGACTTAATTTCCTGCATTGAAAAAAAAAAGCTGAAGTTTCTTAATGGAAAAATTGACAAATATGACATTCTAGGAAACAACATGCAGGCACAAGCAGAGGAATTTGGAAGGAGTCAAAAGAATCAAAACTTACTTCATTACTCACAATTAGGATCAGGGCATTATTTTATTTTTTAAGATTTTATTTATTTATTTTTAGAGAGAGGGGAAGGGAGAGACAAAGAGAGGAAGAGAAAGAACAACGTGAGAGAGAAACATGGATAGGTTGCCTCTCGTACAGCCCCGAATGGGGACCACACCCATAGTTCAGGCATGTGTCCTGACCAGGAAACAAGTGGTGAGTTTCACTTTGCAGAAGGATGCCGAGCCAACCCAGCCACAGGGGTCATCGGGACATTTTTTTAAAGCCTCAGTTCAATTTACTGTGAGTCCTGTTTTAAAATGCAAAGAATTTATATGGTAAATATAAAGTCATTGAATTTAAATAAATTGTTGTTTCTTTTTTAAGTATATATTATTGATTATGGTATTACAGTTATCCCATTTTGTTTCTCCCCTTTGTCCCCCTCCACCCTGTAACCCCCTCCCACCATCATTCCCCTTAGTTCACATCCATGGGTCATACATATAAGTTCTTTGGCTTCTCCATTTCCTATACTATTCTTAACCTCCCCCTGTCTATCATCACCTACCATTTATGCTTCTTATTCCCTGTACCTTTTCCCCATTCTCCTCCCTCCCCCTCCCCACTGATAACCCTCCATGGGAGCTCCATTTCTGTGATTCTGTTCCTGTTCCAGTTGTTTGCTTAGTTCGTTTTTGGTTTTGGCTTTTTTAGGTTTGGTTGTTGATAGTTGTGCTTGTTGTCATTTTACTGTTTGTAGCTTTGATCTTCTTTTTCTTAGATAAGTCCCTTTAACATTTCATAAACCAAGGGTATGGTGATGATGAACTCCTTTAACTTGACCTTATCTGGGAAGCACTTTATTTGGCCTTCCATTCTAAATGATCGCTTTGCTGGATAGAGTCATCTTGGATGTAGGTCCTTGCCTTTCATGACTCTGAATACTTCTTTCCAGCCCCTTCTCGCCTGCAAGGTTTCTTTTGAGAAATCAGCTGATAGTCTTATAGGAACTCCTTTGTAGGTAACCCAGGACTGTCTCAATCCCAAATTGTTTCCTCTGGTTTATCCACACGCGAATGTGGGACCACCTGGCCCATCAGCCGCCACCTTGCCGCGCATCCTCTCTGCCCTGGCTGCCTGTTTCCACCCCTCCTATCAGTCTAGATGAGTGTTTCTTAACTCCTTGGTTGTTGGACTTCCATACCGTTCCATTTTCTGGCAGTTCTGGTTGTTTTTGTTCTTAAATTGGTTGTTACTTTTTTGGTTGTGCAAATAGGTGAAGCATATCTACCTCCACCTGCATCTTGACTGGGAGTCCAGTTAACTCCTGTCTCGGTGCCAGGGCTAGACGCTGGCCCTCTTTCACTCCTCCTACAACAGCTTTTGGATCAAGTCACCGTAAGTCTCCTCGATGCATTTTCCTAACTGCATACCTCTTGAAAAAAGAGCAAGAGTTGAAATAAATTGTTTTTTCTTCTTCAACATGTACTTGTATAAGTTAAGGAAGTTTGATTGTTTGTTTACTAATAATTGTAATTAACATTATTACATAGCTGTAAATATTGAAATAGTTTTATTGCTCAATTAAAATTACCAAATAATCATTTATTCCATTATTAATTTTAGTTTCCTTTAAACACCCAGTTGTGTGGGGTCTCACCTGCATTTATTTCTACTAAGAGTAATTTAAAGTGTCAAATGTTTGTAGTATTAAATATTTTCATTTTACAGTAATAGAATCAATTTAACTAACATATTGTCTTTTTTGTTTCTTAGTCAAAGAAATAAACAGGTGTTACAAGCTAGATTTGAGTTGTGCTTTCTTAAAAAAACCAGTTCCCTTTACTTTGTCTGTTTCCCCCAGGAACCAGTACTTAGTATGAAGACAAGCAGCAATGCTTTATTTTATTCATTAGAAGAGTTTTCACGTGTTACAAAGATGAGAACTAAGAACATAAGTTGTATACAGTGAGGGGCTAAAAATATTAATACTTCTCCTCCCATCTTCTAAGTTCCTCTGGCTGGGCTAATAATTACATTTAATAGAGATTAACAGGAGAAAAATCAAAGCTTTAATACATGTGTGGGGAATTTACATAAGCATTACGAGTTCAAAGTCAGTGAGGCAACATTGGGCATAGAAGACATTTTTGGAAAAAGGAGAGAAGGGGGGAACCAGATATTAGGTTTAGAAGTGAAAATAGACAATTCACAGGTAGTTGAGGAAGAGCAGAACATACATGGCAGCCAACGTTTTGCTGGGCAACTCAGAACGGATGGGACACAGGGGACATACCTAACAGTCTCCCGTCTGAAGCCCTCATTTACCGTATTTAATTCAAATTAGGCTAAGGTGACATTCTAAGCTCTCCTTCCTGAAGCAGCAGGTTTCTCTGTGAATCTTAGGCAGGAAAGGGGGAAGGGTCAAAGATAATTTCCAGTATTTTATTTCTTAATAAACAGCTTAAAATCAATACCTCAAAAGGGCAGCCTCGTGGTGGCAGAATTTTGGTTCCCTTTAACAGCATCTGGCATCCATACCTGGGAAGCTTAGCTTTCTCCAGGTGACGTGGGGAACATGTCAACAGGCATCCTTTACTCCAGTGGCTTCAGTTTTTGCTCATGAACTCCCTTAATCAATTTTGAAATATTTTTATTGTTTCAAATATATTTAAATTGTTTTATATTATATTGACCATCATAAGTTTTTTTTAAAAATGCAGAGAATATATTATCCATATGTTGAAAACATTAGCATTTTAAAATAAAACAGTTACTTTGCTCTTTTCATTATATCCAATGGAATTTTTTTAACCAAAGCAAATTTATCTACCCATGTAAATGTAAAATATATAAACAAGCTCTTCCTTTAATGCAGGAGATTTCACATCTTTCCTTTTTCTCTTACAAAACATACTTCTAATTCATGCCTTCATTAGAATTTTAACATATATATTAATGATGCATACTTAGTCATTAAAAGTCTTTCATTAGTTTATAATACTTTATGTATATAACTTGAATTTTAAAATTTTGTAAACAGAGGCTCTAAGTGTTGAAACTTTCATCTAGATTTAGCTATCATTGTGGTTACTAGCATACAATTGATCAAAACATTTATTATAAATGTGATAAATATGCATTGAATATTTTAAAACTTGGAAATACATCTTTTAATGAGATAGATGGAGCTGTATTTATCTATGAATATTATTTATTATTAAAATGAAAAATTATATTTCCACTTTTCCTTTTTGTAAATGTGAGCACTGAGAAACACAGTTCACCTAAATAAGTAAATGGAACTGGAAACGAATTCACTGTGTCGCTGTTATTCAATTATTTTAACTTCTTCTGATTTGCATAACAAAATCCATAATGATCAATCACCAAAAATTAGATTTTAACTGGTGTATCATTTCAGTACTTTGTTGAACTATCATTGAATTTTGATTTTTTTTTAAAAAGAAGTCTCCAGTTTAGAAAAAACTTTTAACCAGTCATTTGAGTTATTCGTTCTCCCAGCACCACTGCCAGTATTTGTGACTGTCTTCTCCTCCTTACTTTGGTGAAGCTTTTTCAACCAAAGAATAGATGGTACAGTAGAAGACAGTTCAAGAAAGGTGAGTTGTTTGCTTTTCGTTTATGAGGCGTGAGAAGGAGGATTATAAAAGGAGACATGCAACATGGGCAAGCACAGAAGACAATTTTAACGGCGTTTTAGGAGCGTGTGCATGAGGAAGCTGAAGATCTAGAAACTGATTCCCTTATCATCGTGGTCCTGCGTGGGCCTCGGGACGTGTCCAGGCACTCCTGGGAGCACAGATGCCAATCGGAAGATCACTGCTCTTCTGTAAGGAAAGTAGTTCTTTTCTGAGACAGAGAGAGAAGGCTTTGCTTTACAAGTTTATCAAAGTCCACTTCTCAGTTAATGCACTTAATAACGTCATTATTTTCAGGTTGCTCTTTTGAGACAGAATGGACAACTCATTAGTTACTGTGTGTAAAAAGAGAGCTCTTGGTTAAGTTAAGTAATATAAATGATTATGTTCTTGTCAAAGGACAAAACCATCTTTAGTTCCAAATTACCTTTTCTGCTACCCAGTTTAATCAGACCAAACTGTGCCCTAGACTCCAGGGATATTGAACTGCACTGCACAGGACTAGGTAGAAATCTGTTGAGAAAGCCTGCCCTGCAATTCCAGCCTTGGCTAAGCTCCCCTCTTCTGGGCATCCATAATTCCTTCTACAGATCTTTAACAAAAAGATATTAAAATTATTTTCTTATTATATGTCTTCCTCACCAAACTGTGAAATCCTGGAGGCAAAGGGATTATGTCACATTGATCTTTGCAGCTCTAATTTCTGCACAATACTTTTTATATAGAGGTGCTCAATAAATATGTATTGAAATGAGCTGTACTGAGTGAGGCAGAGACAATTATATTTGCATGGCATGAGGTGAGAAATACAGAGAAAACTTCTGCCCTGAAATATTAACTCTCCTGGTTATTCTTAATTTGTTTGATAAAGCTTTTCCATCTCCTAGAATCTTAATATTAAAAAAATGAAATATGAAATAGCTGGAAAAATAGTAATAAGAAAGAGAGAAATTGTTGCCTACAGTGGGAACAATCTTTGCAACAATATAGCAGATATTGCAGGAACATGGCAGGGATTAAGGCCTGCAAGGGACAGAATGTTCCAGAACAACAAAGAGTTTGGCCCAGGATGATCACCAGCGTTGGGTAAAGGATTTGGGATTTGATCCTAAATGTAATACATGGCCATTAGAGAATGGTAATCAGAATATTGACATGATCTGACTTGGTTATTAAAAGATAATCCTGTCAGAAACATCTCTTTCTGATAAAGTCAAGCAGTGCTAATTACAACAACCCTCCCACTTAAAACAATCAAAACTTACAGAAAATCATTTTTAAAAATCTCTCAACAGCACTGAAAAGCCAACAAATGAATAAGGAACTTCCAGGCCAAACCCAGATTAAAAAAAAAAAAATGGGAACCGTGAGAGTCCCAAGTAGCCCAGTGAATTCCAAGCAGCATAAATCACAAGAAACCCAGTTAGATATATCATAGTGAGGCTGCAGAACACCAAAAACAAAGAAAAACAATGCTTAAAGCAATCAGAAAAATAAAAGATAGCATATTAGTTTTCTGGGGCTGCCATAAAAAATGGCCACAAACTAAGTGGCCCAAAACAACAGAGTATATTCTCTCATGAGAACATGAATTTTGGGAAGTAGGCATAAATGTTGGGGGGATGTCATTCAACCCACTATAGTCCTCCCTTTGATCCCCCCAAATTCATGTCCTTCTTTCCGTGTACAAAATACATTCATTCACTCTATCAAAACATCCTGAAAAGACTTAACTCATTTTAGCATCAAAAGTCCCAAATCTCTTCATATATACCAAATATGAGTGACAAACCAGGTAGTGTCCTTTAGGGGAAAATTCTTCTCCATCTCTGGATGTGTGAACTACAAAGCAAATGACCTTCCTCCAATATACAGCGATGAGCCAGACATAGATTAGACATTGCTGTTTCGAAAGAGAGAACATGGAAGGAATAAAAGGGTCAGCGGTCCCAACAAAGTTCCCAGCAAGGCAAAATCCATCAGGTTTCCAGACTCAGCAATCATCATCTGAGGCTCAACCTACTGCTGTACAGGCCCGCGGAGGCCCCGGGACCCCCTTCTCTAGCTTCTGTGTTCACAGCTGCGTCCTCAGACTCATTCTCCTTTTTCCTGAGTACCAATACATGTTTATAACTGACTAGTTCTATTATCTTATTTCCTGACTGTAGAATCCCAAAAGTCTAATGGCCTTTCTTCATGTTGTCCAGTCTCTGTCCCTCTCGGCCAAGCTGCCAGTGTTTCTGCTGATAGAACATTACCAAAAATGCTGTGGGTTTCTCCTGCCCCAAGGAGTTTCCTGTCTTTAGACACGAGCATCCTGCCCAGAGCCTTCCAGGATGACCTTATCTCCATTCCTGGTTTCTGCTAAGGTGGGCAACTGGTTTTATGAGTCATGCACCTAATCTCTCCAGCAAAAGGTTGCCAACCACATCCTGGGTATTCCATCCAGTGCATGTTGGTTCCCAATTCTTTTTTGTTTGATGGTTTATCACATCCCAATTCCTTCTTGAATAACAATCCTTTCCTTGACTTACCTCTTTCCAGTTAAGAGCCAGGCTGCCCCTTTCACACTTTGCTGGGAAATCCCCTCAGTTAAAGATCCAAGACCAGCACTTCTAACTTCTGCTTTCCACTCAGCCATAAAACACCGTCCAGCCAAGTTTCCTGCCACTTCATAACAAGGGCTGCCTTTCCTTTAGTTTTCAATGACATAGCTGACATTTCCTTTCAAGACTTCAAAAGAAGCTTCTTTAACATTGGTATTTCTACTAATTGTCTTTTTAAGGCAATCTAAGATTTCCTATTAAGCCTCTTAAAATTCTGCCAGGCTCCACTCATTACCCAATTGGAAAACCACTATAAAAAAAGAACATTTGTAGTTACCTGTGTACAGCATTTTAGAGTATCTGTTACAGCAGCACCTCACTCCCCAGCATCAAAACCTGTATCAGCTCCTTAGGGTCGATATAACAAATCACCACAAACTGGGTGGCTTACAGCAACAGAAATTTATTCTCTCAAATTTCCAGAGATCAGACATCTGAAGTCAAGGTGTTGAAAGGAATGATTCTTTCTGGAAGCACCAAGGGAGAATCTGTGTCATGACCCTCTCCCAGCTTCTGGCAGCTACTAGCCATCCTTGACGTTCCTTGGCTTGCCGTGGCATCACTGCTTCGCAGGGCATCCTCCTCTCTGGGTCTTTGTGTATCCTCTCCTCTTCTCCTAAGGACAAACGTTACCAGATTTAGGGCCCACCAGAATGGTTTTGTCTCGAGATCCTGAACTCGCTACATTTGCAAAGTCCGTATTTCCAAATAAGGTCACACTCGGAGGTTCTGGATGGACAGGAACTTTGGAGAGGCACCACTTAACCCAATGCAGTTAGGTTACCTTCTTCGAAAGAGCAACAGTAGATTGATTTGAGTACTCGTGTGTGTGTCTATGTAGACGTTTCGAAGTTGGAACTCTTCATTCCTGTCTCAGCTAACTAAGTGGCAGAACCACGCACTCACGTGTTCAAACCAAAAGCTTAGGAATAATTAAGGTATACTTCCTTTCTTTTATGCCTCATATCCCATCTATCGGCAAGTCCTGATATCTGCCTCTTCAAAATATATCCAACTACAGTTACATCTTACTGCTTCCACTCACCATTCCTCATGTGGACTACTACAAGAGCCCCAAAGGGGAAGACTTGTCCCCTTGCTTCCATTCTTGCGGCCCTACTGCACCTCCTTCCCCACCCCACCCCACTCCCGAGTCTGTTCTCCACACAGCAGAGTGACATGAGACTATAAATCAGAACATACCTCTATACCGCAATGAGCCTCCTAATAGGTTTTCTTTGCATTTACTACCCTGCAAAGCATTCTTTGACCGGTCTCTACTTACCTCACTAACCTTATAGTTAAATTGTTTTCTACTCTGATCCTTGAAAATATCAAACTTACTCTCTCCTCTCCCCCAGTCTTTATGCTTGCTCTTCGTTCTGCCTTGAGTGCTTTTCCTTCCCCAGTTCCTTGAATGGCTGGCTCTGATCACCGAGTCTCAGCTCAAATGACCCCTTCTCAGAGATGTGCCCCACCGCATCTAAAGCATCACCTCATTCTCAATTGTATTATCTTGTTTTATTGTCTTCTTAGCACTTCTCACCATCTAAAGTTATTTTGTATTATTTTAGTATTTGTCCATTTTATTTCTCTATCCAACTGTATAATAAACTTCGTGAAATCCAAGACCCTGTATGTATTTTTCATGTTCTATCTCTACAGCTGAGAAGATTGGCTAGCACATAATAGGTGCTTGGTGAATATTTGTTGAATACAAATGAATGAGTAGTTCCCAAAGTAAAGAAGAGACAGATAATACAATCAAGGGAATAACTTACATCATTATGGTGCTGTGCTAGTTACTATTCCCCAGATGCAATGTGTACCCTTCCTAGAATTGTTCTCTGTCCTGGTAGGTCGAACCTTGTGAGACTGCAACATTCTGGGCCCTTCCTTGTTGGTTCCCAGTTGGATTGGATCAGCAGGGGGTACTAGCAAGAGAAGGGCAAACAGGAGAGATGAAAGTATTCCCTTCTTCCTTCCTGGTTGCTTCAGGCCCATGGCTCTGACAAGGACTGAATTTCCCTAAAACGACAATCACCTCCTCCCCACCCTGGAGGGCTCACTGAGCTCCAATAACAGTATCTCTACCACCAACTTCTTCCATTCCAGAGGCGGTGGGGTGGGGTGGGGGGAGGTAATTCTTGATGCTGCTGGTTGGTGAGTGCTGTAACACCTCTCTTAGGTCTCCTAATCCTGCCCAAAGCTCTGTAGGCAGTCTTTCATTAAAAGTCTCTTCACTTAGCATACTCTGGATATCTTCTGCCTGCCCTTCAAAATCCATGCTTCACCTTTGCCCACTGTGTTTTGTGCCACAGGAAGCTGAAACATACAGAATTTACCAATAGAGTCCCTCGGCCAATGGCTGTCAGTTGAGTTCAGCTAAAGGGAAATAACAACAGGAAATCAAAGGTGGGAGAAAAGGGAAGTCAGGGTATTTATCCCCCATCTCTAGCTGCCAGGTTGTCTCAAAGTGAGTGCCTTTCCCCCCTATAGGACTTAGGTCTTGTCAAGAAGGTCTTATACCCAGAGTGAACTCTCTCCCCTCGGTCCTTTAGACCTAGAGCTGTGTAAGTCTGGCGGCTGCTGCCAGAGACGGGCTTGTCCCATCCCTTCTGGTACTTCCTAAGCTGCCCATGTCTTTTCATTTAGTCCCTTTATTAAACTCTCTTCAAATTACTCACTTTGATTGTGCCATATGTTCCCTGCCAGGACCCTGCCTGGCAAATGAGGTGAGGCTCCCCCATTACCACATCAGATAATGTCTCTCCAGCTGAGCTGTCTGTGCGTATTAATTTATTTTAGTGCAGAGGATTGTGATTGTTATTCTGTTTCTCTTCTCTCTCACTCAGTGGCAGTGACTGGATCAGACTCAAAGGACCCAATCCAGTTGTGGGAAGGACGGGAAGACGTGGCCACTCTGTTCCACGTGAGATTTCTCCGAACGCAGGTTCTGGTCCTCGGTGTGCCCCGGTCTGTGCGGCTCTCGGTGACGCACCTCGGTGCTCCAACTGCCCTGCTGCGCTGAGCAGAGGGTGGGTACAGGCTCAGGTCTGCGTGAGAGGGCCGTTTCTTGCTGCGATGCCGAGAATCTTCATCTCTGACCTGTAACTGCTTAAGCGTCACCCTTAGTCTAGTCGTTGGTTAGAGAATGAGGCCGTGCGGTGCAGTGGTGGGCGCACGGGAGCCGGGCCCCCTGGGTGTGAGTCCTGACTGTGACCACGGAGGCCTAACAACAGCCTCACGCCCACACAAGGGCTGCCTCTGCTGAGAGAGAGGGCACTCTGACAGGCACACCACAGTTACCTCGCGTTCGGGGGTGACGGCTTCTATCTTTTGGGGTTCTCTTGGTGTTGTTTCCATTCCGCTGTAGTGATGGGAGGGGTTTTATAGGTTAGTCTAAATTTAGGGGGGCACACAAAGAGAGCTTCCGGGGGGAATATGCCTTGAAAGTGTGTCTTCTTGCTTGCAGAAAGCACTGATTGTGCGTTACTTCCTGTGTTACACTGTGGAACAAGGTTCTCGGCCTGAAGCAAACCTGTTGTAGCTGATTAACATTCCTGCACGCAGTTCAAGGGCTGCATTTAGATAAAGACTCAGGCTGTTAAAGAAGGTAGGTCTCCTATGGCCTTTTTAATGTATACTTTTCCACATTAAAAAAAGAAAGGTCTGAAGTACAATGGGTCCTGCCTGATTTTCCAGAACAGAGTCCCCATAGCTAAACACAGCCCACCACTAAACGAAGACTCGACGACTCAGTGGAGTTAGTGTGGCCTGTTTCGGGTCTCCTTTGAACTCTGACTCTGTGTGTCGTAAGCCAGCATTCAAAGAGGGTCCTTCCCTCCGAACACCTTTAGGCATAAATGGACATTCGTGTGTATCAGTTAGGATGTATTTGGCTGCAAAAAGCAGAACGCTCTCACAGTAACTTTCAAGTACGAGAATTCATTTTTCTCACTGAACAAGAAGGCTGATCCAGGAAGATGCAGCTACTTGGTGAGCCTGGCAGGGACCCAGACTCACACACTTCCATCCCACCAAGCTTAGCTGGTGACTTTCATAAGCACAACTGCAAAATGATTGCCGCAACCAGACAACATGTCTGCTTCCTGGCAGGAAGAAGGAGGAAGGGGCAGAAGCCCACCTGAGTCTCTCCTGGTGACTTCTGATTACACTTCATTAGCCAGAATGGGTCAAGGCCAGCCCTAGCTGCAAGGGAATCTAAGAAGGTACTTTTAACAGAACATACCGCCATCATGAACAAAATTGAGATTCTGTTCTCAATTTTGGGGAGGTTGGGAAGGGAGCTAGCAGTATGAGACAATGGTAAAAATTTAACATTTTTATTCTCTTTCATCTTCTGTATATTCTCTTTCATCTTCTGGTACAGTCACTCTCTCTCCTTCAAAACCTGGAGAGTTTACTTTCAGTTGCAGGAGTACGTGGAGGGTATTTGTGTGTTGGGAGTGGGGTGGAGACAAACACTCAGTTATAACCTGAATCAAGGTAGTTCATTACTTCTGACCACTTATCTTCTTCCTGCCTGCAGCCCACTTTATTATAGTTATTTTTAGTGTCATTATAAAGTTACAAAATATTTTTTTAAAACATTTAGGAAATAGAGAAAAGAAAGGATAGTAACTAATAGTTTTACGATGCCAATACTTCCATTGTTAATATGCTTATGTGTTTCTTGCTATTGTTTTACCAGGGATTTTTAAAATTATAGTGTTAATTGAATATCACATCCCAATTCTACAATTTACATATCATAAGCATTCTTCTGTTATTACAAAAATAATAAAATTATATCATAACTTATATATACATATGTATTTAGTCATACAACTAAATAGTAAAAGTCAATACATTCCATCTTATAAGATTGTTGACATGCAAATAAGACCAAAATCATAGCCACCATTTAGTGAGCACTTACTGCGCACCAGGTACAATCGGAGCATGTTGTCGATACATGATCTCATTTATCTCTTACGATGACCCTATCGGCAAAGTATTATCATCGCCCCCGTGAACAAGTAAGGGAACTGGCACTCAAAGATGGTTAAGTGGCCTTTTCAAAATCCCACAGCTAATTCATTTCATTTTTAAAAAATTATAATATGTATGATAGTATGTTATAATTCTGATAATATAACATTAATGCAAAGTTTATCTACGACACTAAAATTATTGTGTTTTCTGCATCAACTTTATTATAGAAATTTTTTGAAGCAGGGTTCATAGAAGTGTGACTATGAGAAGCAAAATGTGTCATCTGGTAACATGTTAAATGATTATTTGAAAATTATCCTGTCAAGTTAATGAATTATGTCTGTTTTGTCTAATTGGACCATCTATTCTAATCAAATTATTACTTCACTTTGATGCATAAACAAGATTTTTTAAAAATTCTTATGTAGTTGACAATTCTCTTTGTCTCAGCTTACTCATGTTATGTTTTCCTGCTCTATTTTGTGGTGTTGACTGAAACAAGAGTTGTCCATACCAAAGTTTAAATGGTTTGACCATCTCTTCTTTAAGGCACAGCATTGACATGCTTGATGTCGGGAGGTTTTGATG
>PVJI01012485.1:0-51513 GCA_004026765.1 Micronycteris hirsuta | reverse complement strand
CCCCATCTCCCCTCATCCCCCACCCCCGTCCCACTCATGGCTCCAGAGAGAGACAAGCCTACAAAGGGCCTGCTTTGGGAGTTAAAGAAGCTTCGGAAGTGCATGGGGTTATTTGCCTTCCCTGACAACCCAAAGCCAGTAAAATGCAGTGAGGTTACAAATCAAATGTCATGCTAAAAGGCGCATGCACTTGGGTTTTTACCCCATGCCTTGGGCCTCCCGCACTCATGGAAGAGCAACAAACATTTACTGAGCACTTACTAAGTGCCAGGCACTCTTCTAAGGGGTCTACATTTACTAACACACTCAATCGTCGTGATAACCCTGTTGTCCTCATTTTACAGATGAGGAAGCTGAGCACAGAGAGGCAAAGTAACCTGCCGGAGGCCGCACTGCTCACTGCTGGGATTCAAACCCAGACTGGCTCCGTCGTTCCTCCTCTGAACCACACCGACTGCCTGCCGCCAGCAGTGAGGAGGCCTCCCACGTGTGAGTCTCGGAAAAGGTCACTAACACACCCGAATGGCAATTCTAAGGACTCACAGACGACACTAAGTGAGGACTGACTGCACTAGTAGCTGCCCTGCTCTACCACCACCTCCTCCCGCCTCCACGAGAACGAGGCTGTGGCCAGGCCACGGGGCCGGGGAGGAGAGCAACCTCCGTGTTTGTAGTGGCACCAAGATGAAATCCTAAGAAACAAGGGTGTAGGCCGTGCAGAAAACGTACTTACGGCTACTACCCTGTCCCTCTGTTGGCCTTCCTTCCACACCCCGCTGTTCTACCCAGAAAGTATTCATGTCCTCAGAGGAGGAGCCCACAAGTTAAAACTAAACCTGCTGGGTAATGACAGCTTCGAAGTGTATGCTTTTCCCTATTTACGTATCACCTTGTTAACCTGGAAATACTACCTGGGTTATTATGAATCAGAAAGGAAGAGCAAAACTTGGGAAAAATTACTGCCCAACTCGTCTTTTTAATGCACATATCTCTCTTCCAGTCTGAATGGTGTGTTTGTTCTTTGCCTGCGTAAAACATGTCAGATAAGCTTAGGAAACACGCATGCTCGAATTCTCAAACACCTAGCCCTGCTGTTTTGGCTGACTCCAGCAAGCAGAGAGCAAGATTAATTAGAGGTAAGGGAGACACCGATGGAAGACACAGATTGGCTATCTGCTGTGATGCCAGCCAACATTCTCTAGGGGCCCCACCTCAGGTACATTTACCTGGGTCACTGGAGAGCACAGGAATCCTGTCGGCTTCTCAGTGGGCCAATGGAAAGAGATGAGGTAAGAACATAGCCCCAGCTCAAGGCTGGTCCACGTCTCAACACTGGTAAGGCCATCTTTAGGCCTGAGCTGCTGGAACAGGGTCACGTTTGGGGAACCTAAGTTTTAATTAGGTGCCGGGCATAATACACATTACGTTTACTCTTCATCACAAATAAGAGAACAAGGGCTCAAGAAGGTGAGGTGACTTATCCAATGTCACAGTCAGAGTGGCACGGAACTGGGTGTTGGGCAGATTTCCATGCCAGTAGGACACCTTGTCAAATTAAACGTAGTGACACAAAAAATAATTGGGGAGGGCAGGCAGGGAGGAAGAAATAAAAGATTGGTTGTGTTTTAAACAACTAAAAAGTCCAAGAACTACAAAATGGAGCTGGAGGGACCTCTTTCATGAGGGTGAGATACAGGCCATAGTGATAAGAGATGATTTCTTAATGGTCATGACTTAGCTTTCTGATGAGCAGGGTACTATCGATGAAATTTATCTTGCACATCTAATGGGATTTCCTCTTCTTTCATTAGCTTACCACAAAAATACTGCTACCTGGGTCACCAGATTAAAAAAAAAAAAGATGTATTGGTCAAAATAAATTTAAAAAAAAATCTCTTCCTGCAGTAATGCTTGGGAAATGGATCCAAAAGCATATACTTCGATGATCTAATGAAACACAAGGTCAAATACAGAAAATAGACAAGATAGAGATGATAAACTCCAATGATCTCTGAGAGACAAAAAGAGAAAAAAGAAAAGAAAGGCAGAAAGTAAAATTGCAGAAATGGAAGATTTTATTGAAAGAAAAACAGACATAATTGTGGATCAGAAAACAATCACCAAACTTACAACTGAATAAACATGAAGGAAAAAAATGAGCCATCCCTTTTCTGAAATCTAAGGGCCTAAATTATACAATTCAAAAATAATCATGGGGAAAAAAAAAAAAAAAGAACATACCCCGCCCCCTTCCTTCCGTCCTTGGGAGAAGATGGAACCCAGCTTGACTTGGGTCTTCAACAAGCACCACCTTGTGTTAGAGCAGGAATTCTCACCAGGGGGCGACACTGCCCCCAGGGGGTTGAAACGGGTTCTTCTGAGGTGAAAAGAATCTACTCTTTAGACACAGAGCACAGATACACATAGAGCCATAAACAGTGTATCTGTGGTATTACGTTGTTGGGGGAATAAATACCTAAGACAGCTCCTTAAAGGGGACACAATTGTTTTAAAAGTTGAAAAACACTGCCTTACAGTAATTTTGGCTTTTCGTCAGAAATGTAATACAGAATTCTAAAACACCTTTCTCAAACGCACGGGGGTTTCCACACAAGAGGAGCAAAAACTGAAACTAACAAACACGTGGCCGGGAAGTGGTACGTGAAGGGCAGACAGTTTCTATAATGAATAAAAGAAAAAGAGGAGAAAGTGGTGCATTTTTCCACGAGTTCAGTCACCTGGGGGGTCCCCGGGAGTAAAAAGGTCATTGCCCCTGGGAAACGCGGGAGGAAGGAAGGAAGGAGACACAGGACTCACTGGCCCCCCCAGTCCCCCCCCCCGTTTCTGGCCCCCAAGGAGTGGCGGTCTGGGGGCCTCGCTCAGAACACCGCATGGGAGGAAAGCCACGTTTGTTTGAAGACCGAAGCAGAACATGTGAGCCGACAAATTGCAAATCGCTTTCATGTGGTTACTGAGAAAACTTAAGAGTATTTGCTTTGCACCTCTCCCTCCCTGGCACCAAGCTTTCCCAGGAGTCAAAGCATTAATTCTCTACACTGCTCAGACCCCTGGGGTTGGACCTAAGGAACTTCTGATTACGTAATTCATGCCTCTGGCTAAAAGATCTGTATTTCTAAGGATCTACGCAAAAGAGAGAGAGAACTAGAAAGGCAACGTCAAGGTGTTCTGTTCTTTGGCTTCCTGGCCCAGGTTAGTCTGGGTGCCTGTGTGTGCGTTTGCAAACCTGCACGGGGAGCTGGGGGCCTGGGCGGGAGCTCCTCAGAGGAACTCAAACCAGCAGCGCGGGTGGCTATCCTTGAAGAAGAAGGAGTAGGCGTGACAGAGGCTCCCTGCTGGCTGGTGGTGGATCAGAGACCACAGGGAGTCCCCGAGGAGGACAGAGAGGGGCCGAGGGCCCTGGTGATCACCTTCCAGCGGCTTCACGATCTGGAGTTTCTCGGGCAGGTAGGAGCGGCTGCTGAAGGACATGCCCGAGAAGCCGGTGAACTCCGAGAAGCGGGAGTGCGTGCCCAGGGACATGATGCTCTCGGTGGGCGTGAGGGAGCCCCCACTGAGCAGCTCGCCCTTCTCCGCCAGCTCCCTGAGCTTCCTCTCCTGCTCCTCCTCAAAGAACTTCCTCTCCGATAGGTAGTTTTCCCGGCGGAGGGACAGCCGCCTCAGCGCCGTCTCCAGGTCGTGGGAGCCTGGGGTGCCTGGTGTCCCCGGCTTCTTACTCTGCTCGTTGTTTCTGCGAAGAGGGGAGACAGGGTGAGTGCGGGACACCCAGCAGGGGGCGCTGTACAACACACAAGGAGGCCTCAGTGGTAAATGTGGTAGGGTGGCTGCAGGATTTTCTAAGGAAACCAAGGCAAGCTGTTGAAATGTAGGCAAAAATGGGGAAACAAAGGCCTGTCCTGAAGAACTAATTCCCTCCGTTGCTTTTTTGGGGGAGGGTAGAGAGCAGAGGGAAGAGAACACTCAGGCAGAATGAAAATTTGCCCATATGACGTAAAACCCAGTCCCTATAAACACCCCCCTTAGGAAGAGGCTTTCTTCAGCTGCAGTTCCTAGTTCCCAGAAGGGCAGCGGGCTCAAGGGATGCTTCTCTTTCTTCTTGAATTTAAGGAGCCAAAAGCTCAAACCTGTTCTAACCATGCCGCTTCCCAGCAGTCTGAGCCAGCCGGTCAGAAAAGCCAGTTTTATTAACACACAGGAGTGTGCATCCAGCAGACCATGTTGGGGTGTGTTCTGCGGGGCTACCGGACGGAGAGGGACTGACCGCTGCTCGAAGGCCCACCGCAGGGACACTCAGTGTGGCGGGCACCTGCGGGGCGCCCTGCACCCCATCTCCTGAGGCACACCAGAATCTGGGCACAAGGTAGGGCCTGAGTCCTCCTTGGACTTTCAAACATCCCAGCCGCAAAAGAGTCCATAAAACAAATGTCTATGCTTCAGCCTTCACAGTGAAGATTACAGAATCAAATAGTCACTTATCCACTCCTTTGGCGCTTTACAGAAAAGCAGACTTCTGCTGCATCCTGTAATACCTCCTCAAACTGGTTAAAATACCAGCATCAAGGACAAGCACAGACTCGGCAGGTGGGTAAAACACATTTGAGAACTAACGGGTCTGTATTTTTCAGGAGATTTTATCAGTCTCTCTCTTTGGTTATTGAACCTGTGCTCGATCCACTCCACCTCTCTCCAAAACAGGTGAGGACTCCTGGCTGGCTCACCCCATGTTGGTGGACTCCGCTTCCAGGATGATGCTGCTGGTCTTATTGTCCAGGACGACATTGCCGACGTCGCTGCCGTAGAAGCTGGACCGGGGGGTGCTGACGCAGCTGGACAGGAGGGAGTTCATGGCTGAGGACTGGTTGGAGCCAGGGATGTTCATGGGGGAGGGCGTCAGAGACCTCTGCTTGACGACCTGGTTGATGTTTCTCACGGTCTCAAAGACTCGCTTCTGGTGGCTGGGGAGAATGCAGAACATCACCCATGAAGAAGCAAGTATAGGCATGACCTTGGAATTAAACCCTCCAAACACTATCAGCTGGGAAGCCAAAAAGGTAGCTGGCCCAGGTGAGTGCCCAAGCAACCTGCCATCTTGTACCTGCCATGTGTTTCTTAGGGTTTGGGTTGGAGTTTGAGAGACTCATGACCCACTGAATTCAGGGCTCTAATATCTGCTTATATCCTAAAGAGGATGCTAGCAAGAGTGACCTGCTTTCCACCTCCCTTTAGCTCAACCTACAAATAAAGATACTTAAGTAGTCCCCTGTCCCTCAGCCAGTTTGCTTTTTCGTGACAGCTACTAGAATGCAAACGCCAGGAGGGCAGCGTGCGCTGCTCAGCCCAGAACAGGGCTCAGCAAACATTCATAGAGCGAGTCCTTCTTGACGATTCATACACAGTCATGGCTGCTTAATGGCAGGGATACATTTAGGGAAACGCATCACTGTGCAATTTTGCCGTTGTGCGAACACCACAGATGGAGTGCTTGCACACAAACCGAGGTGACAGGGCCCCCGGCCCCCGGGCTACAAGCCTGGGCAGCATGTCACTGCACAAATCAACACCAGATCAAACCAAGCCCAAGAGAAAACTGCCATCGAGAGAGGCGGTAAAACCTGGGGCCTGTGAAGCTGCGTGCGGGCGCCGCACGTCATCCTGTTTTGCAGCAAACGTCTTTAAGCAGCAAAAGCACACTCTAAAAAATAACGGAAGTATAGTAAACACATACACCAGCAACCTAGTCGTCGGTGACCAAGTAGTACGTGCTGTACACGATTGTACGTGATACGCGTTTGTGTGACTGGCAGCGCAGTGGGTCTGTTTACACCGGCGTCACCACGAATGTAATGCGCTGTGTGGCGACATGATGACAGCTATGACGTCACTAGGTGGTAGGAGTTTTCGGCTCCATCATAATTTATGGGCCACCATCATATGTGTGGGTCCATCGCTGAGCAAAATGTCATTATGTGGCACATGACTGGGTATGCAAAAAGCAAGACAAAGTTTGTCTTAAACTTCTGAGACGATAAACGCCAGATGAGTCTGTTTTTAGGAACTGCTATTTCTGAGAGCGGAACCGCACGTTTTGATGCCCATTGGTTCCCTTTTAAGGAGAAAAAGGCACGTTTCTACATTGAACGCTTCTTTCTGGGATGAGGCTTCCCACCTGCGCCGAGGCGCAGGGACACTGGTCACTCCCAGGCCCCTCTTCGGCTCTGTCTAGGGGGCTTTGGTACAGAGAAAACACAATGAAATCAGACCCACAGGTTCCTCATAAACACCGCAGGGCAGGCCAAGCACAAGGAGGGACGCAGAGGCCAATGTCCCTAAACAGACACAGAAGGGAAACGGAAGCCTGTTTTTTCCTCTCCTCAAAGGTGTTAACATTTTTTCAAATGATGTTTTTCTCTGAGAGGAAAGATAAAAGTGAATGGAGCTGTCAAGGCGGAGCTTGTGTTAAGAGAGATGGGAAACACATGTCTCCTCTCCCAACTTTCGGGAAGTTCATGATGTATCTTTAAAACCTAACGGGAGGAGCTCAGGGATGCTGTCAGCTGCGTTCTCCTATTTCCCTGAACCTGCAGAAGGACCACAGCGATCACTGCTGGAGCCAGAGGCCAGCCAGTGCACGTTCCGACCCCCCAGGTCACCGCGCGCTTTCTCTGGGACACTGGGGAGTAAGGCCTACGCGATGTCCGGCGATTCGGGCTCTTCCAACTGCAGCTCCTTCCGCATCGTCCCCTCGATCTCGGCTGCCAAGGAGTCCTGGGAAAAGCGAGGAGACACACGCGTGAGCGGCAACTCAAACACTCTATCTCTAGGAAAGACGCGTGCCCGCGCAAGCTGTAGAGGGGTCAACCGAAGCCTCGAAGCCTGCAGACTTCCCACGAGATTTGCCACCGTCAGAGACTGTGGCGAAGCCACCCCCAGGGCAGCTTCTGAACGCAGCAGGTCCCAAAGGCACTGACTGGAACACCCCTTGGCTTCCACGCAGCGAAGGGTCTGAATGAAGGCAAATCCTACGTTCTCTTGGACAAACCATGGAGCTGCAACTGCGGCCCCGGAAAAGGCGGAGAACTTACACAGGGAGAGAGGACTGTGTTCAGAATGGCACTGATGGGCCAACACCCACGGGCCGCTAAGCTTATGAGCAGGGAGAGATGGTGTCACGCCCACGGGGGCCGCAACTAAGCTACGGTCCACCCAGTCTGCAGGGTCTGCTAACGCTCAGCTCGCCCGGGGATCAGAACCACCTGCGCTGCTTTTGGTTGTGTGAGGTGGAAGCTAACAGACCATCCCCCACACAAACACAGGCAGATGCCAACAGAACTAACCAGCACAACTGGCTATGATGGCGGGAATGTTCCTTTATGTCCAATGGGAGGCCATCGGCCAGTGCGGCCAGGGTGACCGAGGAACTGAATCCTTGATTGCATTTAATTTTAACTTACTTAAATACCTTTTCATGCATCATGCACTTTAAAAGGAGAAATCTCCAAAAACAGAACTGTGCCAACAGCTATAGAAAAAGGCAAACAAAGGCTTTATCTCAGCAAATACGAAAGCTGAGATCTCTCCAGAAGAAACCCAACTGCAGATTTTCAATGCCACTTTTCTCATGTGATGGTTTAAATTTGAAAAATACAGGTCTGTCCTGGGAGAGTGGGAAACACGTGGAATGAATCATAGTTGCACGGGGCCTGGGAGACCACCGCACCCAGATGAGAAGCGAGGAAGGAGGGAAACCGAGGCAAGAACTGTGCAAAGCTACACAGGCCAGTCTGTGAGCCGAGCGTGGTCAGCTTTAGATTGAGCGATTGAGGGGGAAAAGAATGTTCTTTTTTTTATCCTCACCCAAGGACATTTCTTTTCATTGCTTTTAGAGAGAGAGGGGGAGGGGGAGAGGAAGGGAGAGAGACACATTGATGCAGGACAGAAGCATCGACTGGCTGCCTCCTGTACACGCCTGGACTGGGGACCGGCGCCCAGACCGGGGTTCGTGTGCGTCTGGATGGGCGTTCACACACGCCCAGACCAAGGCTCAGACCCACAACCTAGGCATGAGCCCTGACCCGGAATTGAACCCGCAACCTTTCGGTTCTGAGACAATGCTCGCACCAACTGAGCCACACCGGCCAGGGCAGGGAACAAAATGTTCTTTACTGGGACTCCTGGAATCACTGGAATACCAGTCTGCTCCTTGGAAAGTTGACTATTTACGTTCTGTGCCTTTATTTCAGTGTCATTAGATTCCAGTCAAGTTGAGAGAAAAAGAGAGAGTTCTAGTCTTGCTTGGATATATGAAAGCAACAAAGAAAAAGACGTCACAATTTAGGAAGAGTGGACCAGACAACAGGGGGCGGGGTGAAGGGGAAGAGCCCAGGAAAAGCCAAATTCGGAAGGGACCGGGTTCCATAAACATTTACCCAGCCACCCACTCCTCCTTCGCTCAGGGGAGTTTCTCTCAGAAGTTCTCTCCTTGGAGAATCTGACATTTTACCAAACCATGGAAACAGAGGCCCAGAATAAAAGTTCTGGGTCTTCTGTTCTTCAGTCTGCCCACCCACCATCCAAATCTAATATCTATTAAGCATCTACAGCTCTGCATGCAGGGCCACAGAGAGAGGGGAGCAGGAAAACGCAAAGAGACACAGCGCTCACCTCCCCGGGGCTTTGGTCTGACGGGAGATAAAAGGAGTCAGCTCACCAAGTGCTACAGAGACACGACCGACCAGGGCAAGTGCCCGAAACCGGAGAGAGAGTTAACCTGCTAGAAATCCCCCTTCTCGGCCATGTTCCCAGAAGTCCAAACAGGAAACAGGTCAGGCCCAGGCTAAACACTCAGACTCTGGGGGGAAAAAACAAAAATGCCAACCTACCCCAGAGAGAAACATTTTTTCAGATCACAGATACCGAAAGCCACCAGAATGATCGATAAGCCAACAAAGAGCCCGCAGAACCACGCGGGCAATTTAGGGATTCTAGAATGCTCTCAGGAGACCACAGTAGCACGTACTCTCAAAGGTCGGAAAAAATAACGTGTGAGTGACATCTTCCCAATACCTGAGGTTCCTGCGAAATCCAGTTCCTACTACGTTTCTTCCAAGCAGGAGAAGAAAAGATGACAGATGCAGAGAGATGGAAAAGGAAGGACCAATCTGCCTCACCAACTGGGCCCAGGAGCCCTCAGCTTGAACCCACACCCAGGCTGCACAAGGACAGGCCACCCACACCCGGCCTGGTACCACCAGCCGCCCTGCAGCCCGCTGCGGGGAACAGGGGCATCGGACGCAGCCGCACGCACCATGGGAAACAGGCCCAGCGAGTGGTAGCGCCGCGACGTGGTGTTGGGCATGGCCTTGTTCCGCAGGTTCTTGAGCTCCTCCTGCGCCTCGTGCAGCATCTCCATGCACTCTGCGTACTTGTCCTCCAGCTCGCGCAGCTGCAGGGGGCCAGGGGACACCCATGAGCACTGGGGACGCGCCCTCCAACCCGCACGGCCAGACGCAGGACCTCACAGAGGCCCCAGCTCCCCTCGGCCTGAAGCCAAACGCCTGAGGGTCCCCAAGGTTCAGTTATTCCTTCTCGTGGAGCAGCACTTACAGACCCAGAAGTCTAAACCACTAACCAGGGGCAACTGAGATGAAAAACGTCTTTCACCCAGTGGGAGAGCAAATCGCGACACCCTCGTTTCCAGGGTGTCTTCGAATGGGCTCCCTTCACAGAGTGTGCTCTCTGCCACCTCTTCCTGGACCGTCTACTGAGAGCCCGTGAGCACACCTGGGCTGGTGTAGAGCCCAGGCTTCCAGCCGCTCACAACCAGCAACAGCATCAATGGGAATCAGCTTCGGAGTGAAAACGGCACTCAGTTCACTATCAAAATGGTTGTGGAGGGGAGCACACCCCACAGCCCAGAGGCTGATGCCCCCCAACCAGCATCAGGGGCCCCGATGAAATGAGGGGGAGCCCCTTACCTCGGCCGTGAGCTGTCGCTGGGCATCCTTGGCAGCCCCCAGGTGCTGGACGAGTTCTTCATTTTCCACTGCGCACTGCAACGGGGCACGGGGAAGTCAGCTTCTCCTTCGGGATACTTAGAAAAGTCTAATTTTCCCCCAATCACCTGACCTGTTAGGGTCCTTCGACACTTCCACAGTGACTCTTATCTTATCCTAGAGGATATCCTCACCCTTTACACAATTCTGAAGGCAGCCGTTCCCACACCCATCTTCATTCTCCAGGGCCCACTCCACCCCCGCCCCCATGGTCACAGCCGCTCTCCGGAAGCATTTCACCTCCTGCTTCTAGAAAAGGTCTAACAGGGAAAACCAGATGGGTTTTGGCTGCTTCATCTGGAATCCAAAGGGGATTCTGTTCTGCGGCAGAACATAACCAGCGCAGGATATAAAAACAGGTACTGGACTAGATGATTCATAAGCTAAATTCCAAAACTCAGGATTGATAGCACCTTTCTGAGTGAATTCAATTATTCTGAAGATTATTGTTAGGAGACAAGTGGTGGTAAACAGTGTACCACTGCGTCTGCTAAGCTTTGTGTTGCAAAGGGGCGGCCACTCCTAAGACATGAAGCTGAAGGGCCCCGTCCTTCAAGGTAGATGCCCCTTTCTGATCTCAGAAGGGCCCTCCCTCGCCCCGTATCGGCCCGGGAAGCAGGGGCCTTACAGCTTTTGCCTTCTTCTGCAGATCCACGATCTGCGAGAGCAGGTGTGTGATTTCCTCCTGCTGGCGGGCAGCATCTTCGGTCTTCTTGGCCAGTTCCTCGGAGATGCTAGCAATCTGCACGTTGGCGTCCCCTTTGACCAAGAAACAACAACCACGAGATTCAGTCCGAACGCCCCACATGCGACCCAGGGAGAGTGGCTTCTTTGTGCTCTGTACCAGGAAAAGCATCTCTATTATAAGACGAGGGCGGGCGAAGAGGACAAGAAAAGAAGGAACTTAGAGAGCACCCGTTTGCTCTACGGTGAAGAAAGCAGAGCAGCCTCCTCCAGCTCCGGCTGTCCTCAGAAGGAACCTGGCCCCCTGCAGCGGCTATGGGGGTGGGGGTGGGGCTCAGCGGGAGGCCCTGCCCCACTGGCCAAGGCTGCCTCCCCACAGAAAATCAGGCAGCCTTGAGGAGTCAGCCAGGGGGTGCCACGCCAACGTGAAGGTGCGCCTGGCCCAAACCTGCTTTCCACCCACGAACAAATCCCCATCATCAACAGGAACTCCTGCGGAGCCTGCCCTAGAAACGAAATACCTCCGTGCACAAAACCATTCCCTTGGGCGTTTCTGACCCATCTTCAGAGCCACGACTCACTTTACTAGATCATCGGAACACAGGGTGTGTTTCGTTGCCTTAGCATTTTGCTGAAACGCCAAATAGTCTGTGCTCCTCTGTCTAATCTGAACTCGCCAACTTGTGATGGAGAGCGTGAGAAGTTCTCTCGCCGCCACCTCACAGAGCGAATGCAGGAAGCGGTTTCCCACACTTTCAACATAGGACTCTGTCCAGGCAATAATTCCAATATTCTAGTACAAAGCACAATTAAAATTAAATACCCATCTCAGCAAGAAACTGAGCCAATGTATGACTGACACCCTAGCCCCAATTTCTCACAGATCGGGGGGGAGGGGTGCCCATAAGATCAGGGAGACGGTACTTTGTCGGGATGCGGATCTGCCTGGTCTTCACGATGGCAGATGCAGAAGAGAGGGGACGGGACGGGGCGAGGGCCAGGGACGTACTCAGCTCCTTCACGCAGTCATTGACCAGCTGCTGTTCCTTCTCTTCGTAGGTGATGGTCTCCGTCTTCAGCTGGCAGGCCTGTGGACGAGGCCCAGGTCAGAGGCCCCATATTCACACCTGGACTGGTGGGGTCCTGTCACCCCATGCACCCTCAAATACAGAAAGCCAACCTGAATCCTGTGCTTAGTTAGTGAATCTTGGTATCTCAAAGCTGGAAAATGGGCCGCTAGAGGGCACCACACGAAGCACGTACACCTGAGCTATACACCTGCTTAGCTAGCCTATTGTCCGATCTGTCTTCGGTCTCTCTGTTCATTTGTGTCTGCCCCGGCTCACAGCCTGAACCCCTCTGTGACCCAAACAGTGCCTAGGATCCAGTTCTGCCTACCATGGTCATTCGACGGATAATCACAACAAGAGTGGCTAGCATATTCACCTACTATGTGCCGGACACTGTCCTATGAGGCTAAGTTAGGTTAAGTTAACCCTGTTGCAACCAGCAGAGCAAAAGCGAAGTACAACACGAAAGCACTAAAATTCAGAGACCCAAGGGCTATCCCAGGACTCTGTAGAGCTTGCTCTCAGCTAAAAAGGTGGGAAGATCGAGATCAAATGGGCCCAGCTGGACAGGTGTCTCTGAACCCTCAGGTCCTGACCCCAGTGCGACACAACCCTCCTGAAAGTTGAGGTGCAGCAGCCAGCCCTGCTGGGATCAGATTCCCTGGCTTGCTTTCGGGGAAGACTCTGACGGAGGGACCCTGGCTGTGTGCCCAGGACCAGAGTGGGCCCCTGGGGCCATGCTGGGAGGGGCAGCACCAGACTCAGAATGTGGAGCCCCGGGCTATTGCCTTGCCTCAGCCATGGGCTGGCAGAGGAAGGTCAAACAACCCATCGGTTAACAAGGAGCTGGTAGGGGTGAGGCGAGGTCAAGGGGAGCATGATCCTTTCCTCATGCCTCACAGTGTCCTGTGAAGCCCAGACGTGAGGTTCCTTCCAACATGTGGGCAAGTTCAAGGTGGGAATCAGCCCACACTTGACAATGAGGGCCTGAGAGACAGGGCCACCCCACACCTCTGACTGGAGCACACAAACACACCAACCCTGAAGACTTTAAAATGCACTGCATGTGCACACACGGGCGTTTCTAGATAGGGACAGAGGGTGAGGAGAAATGATGCGGCGCCTGGAGTCACAGAGACCTGCAGGTCCTGGCTGTGCCACTCACAGATGTGCGTGACCTTGGGAAATGCAAACACCGAGCCGCCTGGTCCGGTTTTCCCATTGGAAAGGAGACTCCAGGTCACCAAGCTTCCAGCCTTGTGAAGATTTTTAAAAAAATAACGCAGGCCAAGTACCTAGCACAGAGGCCAGCCAATCAGAGACACTCCAAAGCTGAGTTCTCAGGTTGCCTCTGCTCAACCTTGTTCACTGTCTGAGAAACGCCTCCAAGTGCACAGGTACTATTTCCTCGGGTACGATTTCCCGTCACCCGCGGTGACAGGAACATGAGGCCTTCACACCAGGCCCCCGAGTCAGGTCAGTCGGGGCTGGAGAACCCCGTGGAAAGAGCCCATGGCGGGAGCTTTTGCCCTCACTGTGAAGGGGGATGGGTGGTCACCCTTGCCTGTCCACACACTACACGACTCACCCGTTGGCCCGCCCCAGCCCAGGCTGCATGGGCCACCCTGGGTGGTGACACCCACCATGTAAATGAAGCCTCAGGGCAGCGGTGAGCCCAGGTTCGGGTGGCTCTTTCAGCCGGTCGCCTTTGAGAATGCCGCTGTAACCACGGCTGCTCTCCCCAAGGAAGGCAAACCAGGCCACCACCCTCCCAGAGGGGGCAAGGGCAGAGCTCGGACTTCACCTCGGATCGAAGGACAACGTTCTCTTCCTCAAGGTCCTTCAGCTTCTTGTGAAGAGAATCCAGATGAAAGTAGTTCTGGACGGAGGAGGATGACTCATTCCTCTTCAGCCTGGGGGGAAAGTTCGCTCACTTTCTAGGGAGAGCCCCACTCTTCCCCTGCACCCCATGCAGCTCGGGGAGGTAGGAAGGACATCTTCAGGAGAGCCAGGAAACCCGCAGGCGTGACAAGGACCTGCTGCACTGCTCCCTCACCCCGCGGGCAACGCATCTGCCAACGCGCAGGCTTGCCCCCACTTCAGACTCACAGCCCAACCCTCGTCCACAGGTGGCAGTTGCCACGTCGCCCAGAATTCAGGGGAATCAGCTCTATTCAGAGCCTACACAATTCCGGAAAGCCTGGGAGTTTAATTGTATAATGTGCTTCCATTGCCAACAACTGTTTTAAATACATGCATTCGCTCATTTAATGTATTGAAATACGAGGCAGGGGGACCCAAAAATAACCAGAATGATCTTCTGGAGGCTGGGCCCCTTGTAGCACGGGCTTCCCCCGCTAGGTGAGTATTCTAGGAACCCATTGGTGTCTGTGCACCAGCTGGCGCTGTTGTGAGAAGCTGTGTTTGGCTTCAGGGAATTTTTCTGGAAGATTCTTTCAATGCATTTGCCCATCTCATGATGGGTGATTTACGAGCGCACCTGCCCACACCACGATGAGTGTTCAGCAGTTTTTGACCATAAACAGCATGACCCCCTGCCCTTCCTATTCACCTGATCTCACCCCGGGCAAGTTTGCTTCTCCAGATGAAAAGAGCCCTCAAGGGGAAACGTTTTGCTGATGTGGAAGAGGTGAAACAAAAAAATGGCAGAAACACTAAAGCCATCAAAATCGATGAATTCTAATACTGCTTTGAGCAGTGGAAAAATGTCTCGGTAAGGTGTATTACATCAAATGGAGAGTACTTTGAAGCTGACTGAAGTTTAAACATGTAAGAATAAATACACAATTTTTAATAAATAAATGTGAGGGTTTTTTGGGCCTCCTTCACACATGTATTAACTGCTTTAACTAAGTGCTACTATTATCCCCATTTTGCAAATGAGGAAACAAGCACAGAGAGGTTAAGTAACTTGGCCAAGAGCACACAGCTGGTAAGCCACAGAGTTGAGAACTGAACTCAGGCCATCAGGCTCCGGAGTTCACGGTGCTAACGTGAGGCTCTGCTGACTCCCAGAGAAGCGCCTCCTGTCCCCAAGGCCCGCCACAGCGCCTCAGGCCCCAGGGCCTGTGGTTCTTCCGCCAGCAGCGCCGCCCTCTGACCCTCGGACCCTCGGACCCTCGGACGGGCCGAGTTGGTCTAAACTCACAAATGAGCAAGAAGACCCCCTAGGAGGAAAACGGAAAACCCGTCCTTCCACGTCCCACTAGAACAGTGAACTCAACCCACGTGAGGCAGTGGAGGGGCCTGGTCTGGAGGAAGCTGGGAGAAGGTGACCGACCCTGCCTAGGTAACGCCCAGGGCAGGGACAGCAGCCAAGCTGCGCTCTGGCCCCCGACACGTGCCCTCTGGGGACTCACGGGGTGGAGCACAGGGACTCGGGCTCGCTCTCCTCCGCGGCGCTCGTGTAGAACTGCAGTAGCTCATCCTTCATGGACAGTTCATGCCGGAGCTGCGACACCTGCACAGGCAGAGCCAGGGGACTGTCACTCACGCCCACACATGAGTGTCCCCCCTGGTGCTCAGTGACAATATTGTAAAAATTCCTCAAAGTGAAGGCCTGTAACTGATTTGTGCTATTCAAAGAAAACGCACAGCTGAGTATCATCCCATTTAAGAAAAACACAATGCATTATGTTTTTGGCAAAAATACCTCCACCTAAATTTGTAATTTTTACTTTGGTACAGGGAAGAAGTGAGAGGGGACTAGAAAGTTCTAGAATGATGTTTGGGGGCACAAGATAGCATATGGGCTTTGCCAGTAGCTGGGCCAATGACCAGAGAAATGGATCATGTTACCAAATGCAAGATGAGGCCATTGGCTTCTGCCAAAACCAAGTCCCGCCTGAAACCGGGGCTCTGAGTGGGCAGCTCTGGGTGGGCAGCCCTCGCTTTCACACCCAGAAAACCTCACAGTCCCTCCCTGTGGCTGCTGCACCTTGCAGGGCTCCTGCCCACCCGACTCAGGGACCCCTGCTCGGGACCCGGTCCAGCATCTCTGACCACGCCTGCGGCGCCCTCCGCCCAGCTCCTCACCTCCTCCCTGATGTGCTCCACCTGCTCCTCCAGAAGCTCGTTCCTCTCGGTGAGGGTCTTATTCTTCTTCAGCAACGACTGGCCAATCCGGGCAGCCAATTCTAAATCCCGCTCTTTCTGTGAAAGACAGAGGGAGAGCACAGATTGAAGAAAAAAATACCCGGGCTTCCTGAAGGAGCCAACCGAGCCCTGTGCCCCTGGAGAAAACAAAGGCATTCGGAAATCAGAAAGGGGTGGGTCAGCACCATCCACCACCAGCACGGCACACCTGTTCACAGAGGTGTGCTCTGCCCACGTAAGGGGTGGGAGCCACGCCGACCTCAAGCAATGAAAGGAAACCTGAACATCTGGTGAGAACGCCAGGAAAAACCTGCTTCCGAAACATTTCCCTGCAACTGCCTCTGGCATTTGAGGAGTCACCTGACAACCGGTCTCTCTGGAGAGACCTGAGGACTGGGCCACTGCGTTGCCAGAGGCCAGCCCGTGGAAACACTCCGTGACCCGCTGCTGGACGAATGAATGAATTAATCCCGAAACTCCAAAGTGCTCCTGCAACAAAGCCAAGAGCTGGCACAGCCTCTTCAGCACACAGTAAGCTGGAACTTGCAGAGTTCCTTCTATTTGCCTCATATGAAGCAAATGTTTCAAGTCACTCCAACATACAATATGTTTCTCTTACTTAAAGGGAGGCTACTTAGGCTTTATTAAAAAAAAAAAACATTCAAAATGGAGAGATAATGCATAAAATGACCCAACTTCAGAGCTGAAGATGTGCTCAAGATGCAGAACATTCTGGTCAGCTGATGACATCACGTAGAGCCAAGCAGAGCAAGGAACTCTTTAGTGGCCTCCAAGGGGTTCAGCTGCCTTTACGGGAGGAAAGACGTCCCCTGACACTGGGGGCAGTGGGGCGGCCGCCATCGCCCAGGGCAGACCTCCAGACCCCGCCGCAGGGGTTGTCTGCCACTGCGGTTAGAGTCAGCCGGCTCCCTTTTAGGTGGGGGTGGGCAAGGGGAGAATTCTGGAAAGCTGAATTAGTTCGGAGCCTATGCTAATTATTCCGTTCACTGGGCGTAAAAAGCAGACACACGGGAACATGCAGTTGTTATGAAAAATATCACACAGGGAGCCACTTTAAAATGGAGCCGGAACTCCCACCCCAGAGGTGTCTTGTGCCTCAAACCTTTGGGGTGTTGAAACGGGGCACAATGACCTTTGGGCTGAGCCTCGGGCGATTCTGTGTCCCAAAGAACTGTTGGCATGGGTGACCAGAAAGCGGACATTAGGACTACCGGACTGGAAATTAAAACATCCTTCAGAATAAACACCACTGTGTTAGCTTTTCTGCACCAATAGAAATGCCTTCCTTCCACTGACGGGACTGTCCCCATCCCCTTTCCCATAATGCCCACCGCCTTGGTCTCCCCATCGGAGCCCTGCCTGGGCTTCTGCCTGAATCAGTGCTTCTCAAATAGATATTCTATATATTTTTAAAATCTCAAATAAATGCTTGTTACCTCTCACTTCAAAAAGTCTTTTTTTTTTTTTTTTTAGCTTAACATAGTTAAGAACAGGAAAAAAAAAAAAAAAGCTGGGAGGAGCCCTACCTTCTGATCTGCAATTTATTAACTACGTGACCTTGGTCACCGGCTTCCGCTCACCAAGGGTCAGGTTCACTCTAGATGAGTTTCCTCCAAAGACAGGTCACAACCTTCAGCAGGTGGAGAACCATGTTAGTGATGGCAACGGCCATTCCGGTCTAAATGAACTTCCACAGCACAGAACTGAAATGCCAGAGTGCCTTCTGTGTAATAAGGGTGCTATGTCACATCTAAACCTTTACTTCGGTGCGTATGGGTCACCACCTAACATGCGTTTCTTACAGCAGGTGCTGGCCTGCCGTTTACCTGCTCCAGGTGAACTTTCTACTTGGAAACTATGCCAGTTTGGGTTCTGGTGGGATATCCCGGGCCCAGTTCCCTTATCTTCAGACGGAGGCGGGCAGAGGGGCAGACTAGCAGAGATAACCATCAAAAAAAATCTTCTAGCTTTATGATTCACTGACTTGTAAGATTAAAAAGAAAACATCAGCCGCTTTTACTTCTGACCCCTTTACACCACACAACAGCGGCACGCCCTCCCTTTGCTTATCGGGGTGTTCCCTGAATTACTGGAGGTCAGAGTGTAGCTTGGGAAGACTCTGGATTTGACAGGGACTTGGCCTTTCCTCCCGCACAGGTGATGGGCTCTCCCCTGCCCCCTGGCCTTCAACAGCGCTAAACCCTGTAACTGCTGTCACCCTGTCCCAGAAGCCTGCAGGTGTCACATCAAGTGAGCCATAAATACCTGCAGCCCATTCCCACAGTTTGTGCCTCCCCAGCACGCCCGCCCATGGGACAAAGGGGGCCCATGAGACCGCCCACTCAAGCGAGATGCTTGTCTCTGTGTGGTCATCCACACCAGTGGCTACCAAGGAGGGCCCCATCTCAACGGCCCTTTATCACTCCTCAGACTGTGTTTGTTTGGTCCCTGGAGGAAAGGACCAAAGGAACTGCGTGAGGGAGCTTGCCCACCCACCTGTCCCGGGCCGACTTAAAATCAGCAGGTAGTCCAGGCAGTTTCAGCCGGCTGGTACACAGCTAACACATGGCTGACACAGGGCTGACACACAGCTGACACATGGCTAGCACACGGCTAAAAATGCAACAGTCCACTTCCCTTTGGAAGTGTGGCTTCCGCCAAGCCCACTCAAGTCTACCCAATTTCGCTCCTGGAGCAAGTTCTCAGACGGATCACCCAGCAGGTGCTTCAATGCCCTCTGTTCTTGGTCTCCAGCATGCAACTACGCGGGTTCAGAACGAGTCACCCCAAGATGTGCCTCTGTGGTGTGCAGATTGTTTTGAGCAAAAGGCAACTTCTGCCACTCCCTGGACTACCTAGAAGAGCTTATGTTAGGGACCTGGCCCACAGTAAGAGGTTATGAGAGATAACCTCTTGTGGCCTATGTACAGGGAAGGACAAACTTCTATTTACTGACCATCTGCTTTTCTTACTGCCCTGCAGTGACCCTTTGCAGCCCCCAGGGCCCTGATCTCTTCCCTAGCTCAGGCTGCCTTATATGCCCACAGCCCCTTTCTGTCTCTGAACCTCTCCTGCTTGTGGGGTCTCCAACTCTGTCCTGCATGTGGGGTTCCCATGCTTACGACTGTATCAACTTGGTAATTTTCTCTTGCTAATCTGTCTCATATCTTGTTGACTATTAGGTCAGCCAGAAGAGCCCTGAGGGTGGAGAGAATTTTTGCCTCCCCCTCATCTCCAAGCTGCTGAGTTCCAATAGCACAGTCACTTGCGAAGTCTTAGCCACAGTTTGTACGCAGATTCCTCTGCAGCTAAATCAAGCAAAAACGATAATAACAAAGACCAGCTGGGAAAGGCTGCGCTGGTGCAGGGAAAGGATGCCGAAGGCTACCTGTGGCACACCAAGGCCAGAGCCCAAGAGGAACAGGAAACAGGAAGGCGAAGAAGAGCAAGTGGGCAAGTGGGCAGGGAGTTCAATGACCACGCTCCTTGCCCCTCCCCATTACACCCCCAACCTCGCCCCTCCCTGCCCCACTGATGCCAAGCTCTCACCTCCACACCCAAAATCTAACCTTCATAGGAAAATAAAGAAAACTCGCCGCTGGAAAAAAGGGGCGGAGGGTGCAAGACATTGCAGTAAAAATATTTATGGATGAAACGAGAAAACTAAACAAATGTTATCGTGGTGTCCCCGGTTTTTCTTTACTAAGTTGGAGAATGACAGGAATGAAAAAACTCCCATTTCTTACAACCAGCCAACAGCTGACAGACGCTTGTTTCTGAATACAGGGAAACAGCTAGGGCGTGACCCCTGGATTCGACTACCATGAGAATAAAAGACTACAGGTAAATAACTTAGGCCCTTGGAAATAAGCTACTAAAAGAACGAGAAAGGTGGCCACGTGGAGCTCACTCCCGCCTCACAGATCCGCTTTGTTAAAAAAGGCAGCGACTCGTGTCTCAGCCCCTTTACCCAATGAGCACAAGCCCTGGAGCTGGGGAGCAGCCGGCCTCCCACACTCAGAGCCAACTCATCTCATCCACCACTTTTAGGATAAAAAGCATGACTAAGGGCCCTTGGAATAACCCTCTCCGTAACTGGGGAGAAGGCAAGCTTTGCCCAAAGGTAAATCCCCAACAGCAGCAAGCCGGGGCACGCTGCTGAATCCTCTTTCCCTCCAACCCAGAAGCAGACTCCACGCTGGCCGTGCCTTGGCGTCCTGCGCAGATGCCCCCAGCGCCTCACCTGCGTGGGGCAGGCGTGCAAACCAAAGCAAACGATTGTGATCGGAGGAAGTGGAACCGAAGCCCCTCAGTGCAACCGTCCCAGGCTGTGCCAGTGAGACATTCACCAGGAAACCCGCCTCTTCCTAAGAAAGGCGGTGACTCAGGCGCGACTCTTATCAGGACCAGGAGAACGGCACGTACGAAACCCAGACACACACGGGCCGCGGCCACGGTGAGTCACTGAAGGGAAACCAAGGTGGCACAAGACAGAGCCACCTGGGAACCGGCTCCACGAGCACTCTTCTCAGCAACTCAGTTATTTCAAAAGACAATAGCATGCTCTTTATACCTCGACACACATGGAAGAAACTAGCTTGGGGTGAGGTGAGCTATTTTCAACCAGCATCTGCATAAAGGGCTGGAGCCCCGGGCTCCCTGGGAAGAGCTCCTGGCAGATCAGAGCAGAGCGGATGTCACCTGTGGAGGTGGCGCCCCGCACTGCCATCTCAAACTGCGCAAAAGCCCAGAATGAGGGCAGTGCACACTCACTGAGGCAGCTCCCGTAAAAAACATGACCTGGGTCCTGTTTCAAAAGCAAACACGGTCCACTGACCATCAACTCACCGCTTCCCCAAGACCCACACGTATGGCAATAAACACAACGGCCACAGGCACTGCAGGCGGGGACCTGGGGGGGCGAGCGGCCATGCCACCACGGGCACCGTCTGCACCTCGGATCCAGGCCCCTTCACTGCGGCATGGGGACGCGGTGGCACCGACCTCTGAGAACTACCGTAGAACTAATGAGATGACACCTGGACAACACAGAGCTCGCGGGAAAACGTCACCCATGCTAGTGAGGATGACAACAGAGGCAGACATTTATCAAAGGCCCATCGTTTCCACGGTTAAAGGGTCAACTTTAAACAATCTTCCCCTTCCCTCAAAACACTTACCTCCTCAAGAAGCCGAGTGACAGCATCAATGTCATTATACGTCTTAGTCATCTGGCCAACTCTTTCAGCACATAAAACTGCAAGAAACGGAAATGACAGCGAATCAGACAAGAAACAACCAGTGCTGGCGAGGGTGTTGAGAAGCGGGGAGCCTGGGGCACTGCCGGCGGGAACGTAAACTGGTGCGGCCGGTACGGAAAACAGTACGCAGGTTCCTCGGGAAATTAAGACTACAGCTACTATAGGACTTAGCGATCTGTCTTCTGGGTACCTACACTTATTCAAAAGCATATATGCACCCCTATGTTCATTGCAGTATTATTTTCAGTAGCCAAGACATGGAAACGACCTAAGTGTCCGTTGATAGAGGACTGGATAAAGAAGATGTGGTACCTGTATACAATGGAATCTACTCAGCCGTAAAAAGATAAAATACTGCCCTTTGTGACAACGTAAACAGATCTTCAGAGTATCACACTGAGTGAACTCGTTGACGGGGTGTCCAACCTTGTGGCGTCTCTGGGCCACACTGGAAGAAGAAGAGCGGTCTTGGGCCACACGTTAAATACACAAACACTAATGAAAACGGATGAGAAAAAAGGGTTTTAAGTAAATTTACAATTTTGTATTGGGGCATATTCATAGCCATCCCGGGCCACATGCAGCCCGTGGGCCACAAGTTGGACACCCCTGCATGACTAACCCATATGATTTCACTCTTATATGAAATATGAAACAAAAAACAACAAAGGAACAAACAAAGCAAGCAAACTCCTAGATGCAGACAACAGAATGATGGTCACCGGAGGGGAAGAGAGCAGGGGGAGGACAAAGAGGACACAGCGGGTCAAATGCATGGTGGCCAAAGGCGACTAGACTTCCGGAGGTGAGCACACAATAGAGTATACCAATGTTATATTACAAAGCTGTACCCCTGAAATTTATGTAATGTTACAAACCAATATTATCCCAATAAATTTTATTTTTAAACAAGGACAAAGAAACGACCAGTGCCACAAACCTGCCAAACAAATGACCCATCTAACAACGCCACTTCAAAACTGTGCCTGCATGTTAGCCACAGAGGGTCGTTGGTTTTGCCAAGTTCAACCCACAGTCAGTACCACTCGGTTTCAGTTCCCAGTTCCAGGGAAGAGCCATAGCTCTGAGTGGGCGGGGGGTAGAGGGAGAAGGGGGAACGCCAATCCCTGCAAAGCCATTGTGTGTCACGTACTCAGAGGTGGTGCCGGGGCAAGGCACCGGAGTGGACAGGGACCTGGCCTCACACAAATTCAGTATACTAAAATGGGTCAGCGGCTCAGCCCCCAAAATGGTCAGAAAGACCAACAGGATCCAGACCTCACTGACCAGAGACCCAGCCACGCGGACAGAGTGCAATCCTTCAGAAAGCAGCTATCAGGATAATTATCAAGCAAGAGTCTTGGCTGGTAATTTCATAATGGCACAGCTCCCCTCCCCAAATGGGCTACATTCGAGAGCTAGGAAACCAGTTTCCATACCATGAAAACCAGGGTGCCAAGAATTTTTAATCCACGCTAAAAAGACCTCCACGATCACTGTGACACTTAGCAGAGAGAAATGCCCTCACTCTCTGGCTCTGCCTTAACTCCAGCCAGCGCTTCTCCCGTGGCTTTCGGGTGAAGAGCTCCTGCTATAGACCCACCGGGGCCAACGGCCCAGGGAACTGAGAGATTTGGAGCTGCCACAGTCTTCCCGCATCCCTGTTGGTGCCTAGGTGTCACACAACTCTTGCCCCGCCCATTTTCCCGTCCCTTGGCATGAAAGAAGAGCGCCTGAATTCTGGGTGCTCTTCAGATGCATTTGCAGAAACTTGAAGGCAGCTCTCATCTTCTCGAGCTGGAGCCTTCGTGATCTGCAAATCTTTCCTTCCTCCAAACTATGACATCTTGAATACTGGCCTTTATAGAGGCATCAGGAAGATGAACCTTGAACTGGCAGAACACACACGTGTGCACACGCATGTGCACATGTGCACACGCATGTGCACACGTGCATCAGTGCTTCATTACAAGTGAGTATAACTGACTGTGCTTATTCCGCATGCAGGCCCTTTGGGACGTGCGACTTTGTTCTCCCTTCCATGGGAGAAAAACCTTGCGCAATGAAAGGATACTTTAGTCTGCTATTAAAAAAAAAGCCTCAGGGCTGTTTTATTTTAAATCAATGGCAAGGAACTGATTTGCAGTCAACAAACACCAAGAAGGCGGCATGGGTTTTATTCAGTGGAGGAAGGAGTAAATGCAAACGAATTTAGGGCTAAAGTATAAAATATTTTGAAACCTGCCTCTTTGGGGCTCAATAATAACTTCTTAATTAACGCTTCTTAGCTAAGATTCTAGAGAGTTCGGCTTTGGCAGCGACCCACATTCAGTAGCAGCCCATGCAAGGCACTTGGGAACTGAAGCGTATTACTAAGCCGAACGCAGGAGCATGACGAACGGCAAGCTGCAAGTGAAACGCAGTAAGTCTCTAAATATTTGATTAAATGCAAGTAGAGATCATGCTGGGGAAGGAGCTCAGAGAAATCCGATCTGTTGGAATGATTTTCTAGCCTAAGAAGGCGACCTAAAATCTGGTTCCAAATCTGAAACCCAACCAGCACAGAGCCCTGGGAGCCAGCAGAGGGGGCTCCTCCTCCCTGCCTCTCCCCAGCACTGTACCCCCACCCAGCACTGTACCCCCACCCAGCACTGCATGGCAGGAACCCCAACGCCTGCCGCAGGGACTGCCTCGAGGCTGCCAGGTCAGGAAAGGCAAGGGGGGTTTCTAAAGGTTGGTCTAAACAAGAATTGAATTTGATGGAGAGGGAGTCTAGCTCAAGTTGCAATAAATAGTTCATCAGCTCGAGGTCACTAGAAATCCTTATGTGAAGATTCCTTTGCTGTGGACAGGAGTTGGGTTTCAAGCTGTACTGCTGCCACGTTCTGCAACAGAGCAGATAAGACGCTGGAGCGCCCCGGCCAGCCGCCCGGGAGGCGGGCATCCACACGCCCCTTTCGTCAAGCCGAAACAGACGAGCACGGCCACCAAAGGCCTCTCTCTGTGCTGACACCTGCACTGTGACCGAGGGCCTGCTACTGCCCACCCTGCTCGCAAAGGACCAAGTCCTCTGCTGTCCAGGGAGAAAAGAAAGTCACCACGTTATAACTCACTGGCTCCATGTCACCCTAACATAAGAGAGTGCGATTCAGAGCTGCTTTTTTCTGGGATTCTGTTCATCGGAAATTACACTTACCTTTTTTAAGCTCATTTTTTGATGTAAGAAATGACATAGAGATTCCTGTATGCTTTCCTCAGTTCCGCCCAGTGGTGACATTTTGTGAAATGATGTAATGACCAGGGTCCTGACGCTGACACAGTCCCTGAATCTTACTCAAGCTTCCCCAGCTTCACCTGCGTGTGCGCGAGTGTTCACACGTGTGAATACTAAGCCCTGTACAATTTTATCACCTATGAAGGTCTGTGTATCCACCACCACAAGGATCCCTCATGGCACCCTTTTATAAAGCGAGTTATCAAAAACCTTAACATATTTTAAGAATTGAACTCCCCAAAATGGACACTTGGGCTGGTGGTTTTTTCCAGCATTAACCAGTCAGGCACGTTGTCCCCGCGCACAGTGTCAGCCAGGAGGCTAGGTGTGCCCTGCAAGTTCAATCAGGGCCTCAGAGGGCTGCAGGGACCCCCATCGCCCCCGGAAGTCCCACGGCCTCTGACGGAGCCCAGCTATGGAAGTCAAGCGGCACAATGAAAAACTACGTCGGCTCTGAGCTATGAAGGGATGTGCATTATTATTCTGGGCAGGTTTTTGAAAACACATACCA
Source organism: Micronycteris hirsuta (assembly GCA_004026765.1). Lineage (NCBI taxonomy): Eukaryota > Metazoa > Chordata > Mammalia > Chiroptera > Phyllostomidae > Micronycteris > Micronycteris hirsuta. The sequence goes on along the minus strand of PVJI01012485.1, from coordinate 26,506 downwards.
TACAAATTAGGGGAGGGGCAATGTACAGACAGATTTATAATACACAGAAAAAAATAAGGAGGGCCATAAAATATCGACATTGGGATGGGATTACAAATTTTCATTCTTTTTTTTGTGTGTGCTTACAAAACTTTTTGGTAGTGAGCATGCACCGATGGGGAACAAATTACTTAACCTATTTTCGTGGAAAAGTCACAGCTGATGACACTATCGGGTCCTGGGGTCCTCCCTGAGGTCACTTTTCAGAGGAATTAGTGGCGGCAGCAGCGGCAACCCCCTCCTGAGCACACTCCCCGCGACCGGGCCTTGCGCACAGCCCTCTCTGTGGATTATCTCATTCCATCCTCATAGAGCTAAACGCCGCAGGTGAGTGTTTAACCCCATTTCACACATGGGAAACTGAGGCCCAGAGAGGTCAAATAACTCGTCCAGTGTCACCCAGCTCCCAATGGTGAGTTTCACAGTAAGGAGAGGCCCCCAGCAGGGGCAGCAGATAACATTGATGAGGTCTCTGATTGTTGGGGGGTTGAGTCCCCTAACTACCCTGCGGGGCAGGCACTGTTATAAGAACTACCCAAAAAGTTGTCCAAAAAAAAAAAAAAAAAAAAGTAAAACAACAGACTTCAACCTCTGTAACTTAATATGGAAAAATAAAATAGGGTCTAAGTCGTAGAAAAAGAAGTGTGATACGCCTAGTGCAGCAAAGCAGGCACACGAACACGGGGCACACGTCTGTACCAAACTAACACGAAAAAACGTTCCTCACGTGCCCCAGGCTCTGCGCTGAACAGGACGGGAGACCCGGCCGCCCGCGGTACCCAGAACACGGGCAGCTCACGCGCCTGTCGGGGGGTGTTTCAGAGGGGAGTGCCCACGGGAGAGTGGTAGTCCAGAAAACATTCGGGCTGCAGAGCAGAGAAACAGGGGCGGGGCGATCGGGGTCAAGGCTGTTGATTAATCCAAGGTTATCCAGGCAGGCGGTGGGGTGGAGAGAAGTGGTCTCTTTTCTGGAGTTAAGACATTAAGACCAGGTGGGAGGTAAATCGAACAGTGTAGAATCTGGGCTGCTCGCTGGGATGGGATCGGCGGTGGGGGGCAGCACACTAAGCCCATTTCCTTGGGTCCAGGGTCCTAATGCAAGACAAGCACGTGACATCTAAGGTCAGACACAAGATGGGGTTGGCCCAGTACAGTCACTGCATGGGGACAGCTGCTGAGGTCACCGTGGAATAACATCCCAGGCACAGGGCCGTCCGCACAGAGCGGCAGAAGCCCCACCTGGCAGGAACACCCCCCTGCCGTCTGGGGCTGAAGGCGCTAAACCGTGATTCCGAAGACTGTCCTTTGAAACGAGAAGAGAATCAAGTGCTTATCCTTGAGACAGCAGGCGGAATCATGAGGGGCCCTGGGCTGGCTGACCAGGGAAGGGGCGACCCGTGATTGGCAGTCACAGCTCACGGGGCTGACAGGTGAGGGCTCGGCTCCTCAGGGGGCCTTTCCTCTGCAAATCAGTGATGCGACTTTATGTGAATTAGACTGTGCCCCAAACGATTTTGAGAATAAAGGCTGGCATCCATTTTCCAGCTCCTGTTCACAGACATGTGAGCCCAGAAATCCAAAATATCTATAGCATGCAGGCCCTGCATTCGAAGGAGTTTGGCCAGGGAGAAGCTCAGGGGTGACTGGAATTGAGCCCCAAGAGAAACCCCCACAGGGAGGAAAACACCTGGGGGTGGGAGATGGGAGGGGATCAGATCAGACGTGTGCATCCGAATGAGCCCTCGGGCGGGCAGGGCAGAGCCAGGTGGAGAGGGCAGTCGGAGGCGGAGCCCAGGAGCCCTGGCTGCTGGTGGAGATGAGGGGGCTCCAGCACAGCGACCTGGTCTTCCTAGGAACCAGTGTCTTCTCACCCGACTGGGCTGGACAGGCCCCTTGGCATTTTGGTCTGAGAAACAGAGTGAAGAAACTCAGTCAAGCTGCCAAGTTACTAAAAAGAAGGACGCTGAGGCAGGAAGAAACGATTCTATTCTTGTTTTAACTGGGAACGTAAACGTTTGAACTTTCCAGTCCTGTGCCAATGCCTGGATAGGCATCAGACTCCCAGATAACCCTCTGATTACCATCCCCGCCGAGGGCTGAAGGAAAGAATATTCAGGTATCCAGACCACCCGGCATCCATTACCCAGACCATGGGGCTCACCATCTCGGACCAACCCAGAGGCTAAGAATGCAGGACTGGTTCTTCTCAAGAATGTACTTTTTACTCTAGGAACTTTTAGCTTTTCCTTCTTCGGAACACTGTGGGTATTGCCAAATTCTGTTTCCGGTGTGGGGGCCCCAAGACCCTGGAATAAATCCTTATCATTCGTTTCCAGCCAAAGCCTCCCAACTCTGGGTGAGTCCGTTCGGCAGGCTCTGGCAGTCTTCTTCAAGCAACTACCGTTAGCAGGCCTCACTGCTCACCCCCGCGCTGGGTTCTGCTGAGAAGTTGTGAGAACAAGAAGCTGTCATCGCTTCTTAACCTGATTTTGATAACATGTCTCCCATGTCAGCTTTACATCTCTTTGGAGGAAATAAATGAGTGAACAAATATTTTACACACATATACATGTGTATACATATGTGTATATACACATGCACATATACATGTATCAGTATGTATATATACATAATGAATGTATATATAAATACATATATACCCCTGGCTGGTGTGGCTCAGTGGGTTGAGCGCCGTCCTGCGAACCAGAGGGTCGCTGGTTCGATTCCCAGTCAGAGCATGTGCCTGGGTTGTAGACCAGGTCCCCAGTAGGGGGCGTGTGAGAAGCAACCACACGTTGATGTTTCTCTCCCTCTCTTCCTCCTTCCCTTCCACTCTCTCTGAAAGTAAATAAAACAAAATCTTTAAATACATATATAAATGTGTGCATATTAATATTTGTAAATATCCCAAACCCTCAGGAGAACACTGTTCCCTTATAACTCAAAGAACAAGTAGTCAGTATACTGAATGGCGAGGAGACACTCATGACTGCCCATTATATTTGTATTTGGGGTTTTGTTTTTTTTTTTTAAGATTTTATTTATTTATTTTTAGAGAGAGGGGAAGGGAGAGAGAAAGAGAGGGAGAGAAACAGCAATGTATGGTTGCTCCTCACATGGCCCCCATTGGGGACCTGGCCCGCGACCCAGGCATGTGCCCTGACGGGGAATTGAACCGGGACCCTCTGGTTCCCAGCCCACGCTCAATCCACTGAGCTACACCAGCCAGGGCTATTATGGGTTTTTTGGCTATGTGTTCTACCTTCCTGATAGGTCATTTCTTTAACTGATTAGAATGTCATTTTTCAACTTTTTTAGAGCCCAACCTCCAGTCTCCCTGCCCCCAAATTTCTCCACCTATCTTCTACACCCCAGCATCAGTGTTTTAAAAAATATATTTTATGTCCTATAATTTTGTTGACAAAAGTATAGGCATGCTGAATAACTTTCAAAACAGTCATGTCCCCCTAGAAATTCTGTCGTGCCTGCTCGAGGCCCACGGCTCAGTGACTTGTCCCTGCTCTCTCTGCGCTATGGCAGCAGGTTTCAATGGGAAAAGCGTCCTCACGCTTGGCCCCTGATCCCACAGGAAGTAAAGCTAATAAAAACTGTCTGCCCCGTTCAAGGGGACAAGGGGTGGAAGGTTCACAACCTGAGGGCCACAGCTAAAAAGCTTCCCATGAATTCTAAGTGAGTCACCCCAGACGCCAAGTTCCCAGGCATGGCACGACAGGTGTCCTTTACAGCTTCTGGACTGAATGTGTCAACACTCTGCTGACATGCCTCACCAGCTCCACCACCGCCTACCAGCGGCAGCCTCAACACCTGAGACACAGGGACCACCGTACTTGGCCCCAGCTGACCTTTCTCGCCTCTTCGCCCGCCACCTCTGCCCGGTTTCCACCACGACTCGTCCACAGCCAGGTGTGCTGCTCTCAGGTGTCTGGCCTGGCAATGTGGGTGCTGCTATTTCCTTCTGTGGGGACTTTCTCCCGCGTCTCTGCCTGGGGAGTCCCTGCTCTGCCCCATGGCCCAGCAGGAAGATGGTGCCTCTCCGGAGCTGACCCCTACCCAAGACTCACCCCCTCCGTCCCCTGTTGTAACACCTGTGCTTTTTACTGTCAGCCTGCCCTGGGGAGACATCTAGCAGGCATCCGGACTGGGCCGACTGGGCAAAGCACTTTGGCGGGGGGATGTCTTCAAACGGGTGTTTTGACCCAACCGCACAGAAGCAATGCCTGCCTACCCTGACCAGCCACAGCGCCGGTGGGTGAGACACATGTAGCCCCTTGCTTTGCTGGCAGGGAAACCCGGGCTCAGAAGTCAGATGACTTACCTAAAGTCACAAAGCCTTCGAAAGTCTCCTAGGTGTCTACCCTCCAGAAATAAAAATGTATGTCCACACAGAAACCTCTATGCAAAGGTGTATAGCAGCATCACTCACTGTGGCCAGGAAGTGGAAACAGCACAAAGGCCTCACGGGTGGCGAGTGAATGAACAAACTGTGGAACGGCCACCCAGTGGGGTGTCGTTCAGCCAAAGAGGATGAAGTACTGGGACACGCTGCAACACGGGCGAACCTCACACCTTGTACTCAGAAGCCAGACACAAAGACCGTAAATTGCATGATTCCATCCTTATAAAAGTCTCCAGTCTAGGCGAGTCAGAGAGACAGAACGGGGTCAGCGGTTGCCTGGAATTGGGGACGGGAAGGGGATGAGCGGTAAACAGGAACGAGGGATCCCGTGGGACGGGGGGAGCACAAATGTTCTAAAACTGAACGACAGGGATGGCGGCACAACTCAGCGAATTCACTGGAAACCGTGAAAATGTCCGCTTCAAATGGGCAGCTGTTATGGTATGTAAATTATACCTTAATATTTTCAGTTACCAAATGACATGCAAACGAGCGTCCCTGAACTACAACACACACACTGTGTTTAATACCACCGCTTCCCCACAGTGGCAGTGCAGAAGGACCCTTTCAGCATCTCAGCCCCGACCAAGCCTGGCCCAGCGGCGTGTCCTCGAGAGAGAAACTGCCTGGGAAGAGCACGCCACCCATTTAAAAGCCAGCACTGACAAAGCACACAGGAGTCTGCCCCACAGAGACTAGATTACTTTTAATCAGATAAATTTCATTAAAATTGGCTCAGATGGCAGAACAATTTCAGGACAGAGCCATAAGAAAACCAAGGGCCCGTGCTCTCCAGTGTTTGAGGAGAGTTTGACTTTGAACTCTCTCCCCAGGCACGATGCTCTCCTGACCTTCGCCCAAGTTAGGGCCACTTCTCGGAGGTTCAGCCAAGTCCCTCGCTTAGCTGTTGTCCTTCAATATCTACAAAATAATTCAGACTTGACCCGATAGCCCAAGTGACCTACTGAGACCGATAAGACACACATTACTTGGTTAAAAAAAAAAACCATAACTGTTTGACTGAGCCTTTGAAGTGGGTACGGGAACAGGGTGAGGGCTACTGAGCAGAACTGGCTACAGTCACAACGAACCTACTTCTTACAAATGTCCCTTTGTCCCTTCCCACCTGGGTGGTGTTAAGTCACATCAACAGAGCTGAGTCTTACTTTGGGCCCAATGCATAGGTGAATAAAAAAAGGGGGGAGGGGTTTGTTTTACTCCCAGACAAGTCTTTGCAAGGGAAGGCTTCCTTCTGACCCACACCCCAGAGAGGGGTGAGAACCTAAAAGCCCTGATGCGTATCTTGTCACCCCAAGATAACCAGTTGTCCTGGAGAGTCCTGAGAAACAAAGGGGCAAGCTCAAGTTCAGTGTGACACAGACAGATGAGGAGGCAGCAAGTTGCTAGAGAAAAGTTGCATTCACAAGCAAGGCACCAACTGATAAGCAGCCACGGTCTGAAGCCAGAAGCCAACAGGCAGACTATGGCTACCACGCCTCTCAGGTGAAAGGTGCTGACTTATCACGGCAGCCTCTGGGGTGGCCGCTGGGACAACAAGGTGGCAGAGGCCAGCCCCAAGGCCAGCCCACTGCAAAGAGCAGTCTGCTCGGCCCCCACCAGCATCTTGTGGTGCCCTCCTGTCTGTGCACTGGGAGACGGGCGAGAGGTGTCGTGTGCCAGGAGAAGTGACCTGACTATACACCTCTGGCTACATTTTATTGCTCATCAGCATCAGTAACTGAAATTTCAGTGTGTTTTACTGGCTCACTTTCCCTTGCCAAGGCAGGCTGAGAGCAGGGCCCCAAAGCAAGTGATTGGAAAAGCAGGGGAGAAGAAATCCCAACGGCTACCAGGGGCGTTTCACAAACATTATTTCGCTTAAAACCCAGAACAACCCCATGATACGTATTTGAACACACCAGACAGGGAGGGAGGCCAAATGGCTCATCCAAGGTCAGGCAAGACATAACCATGGACTTGAACCTGGTCTATTAGATGCCGTCATTCACCCCACCCAGACTGGACCACTCAGTGCTGATCTCTGGTGGCCACTCATCACCAGGAAAGCCAATGAGGGCCTGCGGGCGATAAGCCAAGGACTCTTTTTGGACCACTCGCCACGTGCCTCAGCCCTGCTACATGCTGGGTGTCTATCATCAACATTCATCCTAGGAGGAAAGTATTAGTATTGCCCACATTTTAGACCTGAAGAAAGTGCCCAAGGTCACAGAGATACTAGGGAAGGGCCTGATCTGTTTGACCCCTAAGCTGATGCTCCTAACTGTTGAGTAAATACATGAATCCTGCCCCTTGGCCCATTAGAGAAGGTGAAGCACATGCATAAATCAGCACAACTCAGAGGAGCCAGCAGGAAGTGCTGGGTGAGAGGTGCTGTTGGGGAGTTTCAGAGACCAGAAGGCCGGGAGTGGCAGGGAGTCAGGGGACAGGTGCCAGCAGTGGGCACAGCAGCAAGGAAACCCCAAATACACAGACCATGGGTGACTTTGCTCATGGCCAGCCTTGGGGTGACGCTGGTAATCATACTACCCATACCACAGTAAGAGAACCGCCCTGAGCAACTGACATCCCTGGAGGCCTGTGTGGGGTCGTCATGGATACTAACAACAAAAGCCCAGGCTGGCCCCAGGTCATAAACACCAACAGCAAAGAGACCTTTGGACCAGTGCTGAGGGCAGTACTGATAAGCCAGGTCAGCTCATTTCTCATCTGTGACCCTGGGGGAGAGAACCCTGCAAGGCACCCGTGCGTGCGTGCTGCTGACCACACTGTCAACACAGACACCAGGGAAGCCGCTGGCTCCCTGTCTGGGGTGGACATTCCCACTCCACGGGGCCAGAGGCATCACAGCCACCCCCGGGACTCAGCCCACCCAAATGCAGCCACGGTCAAGGCAGCCCAGGGCTTCCCTTTGAACTGCAGTGCTGCTGCTCACACTTGGCCTTGGGACCCACTGGACACGGTGCATGGCCCGCAGGGTGCAGCTGAGACTAGTGCTGCCGTCGGGGTCTGGGTTCCCGCCGCCAGCCAGCACTTCTTTCATCTCCGTTTCTCCCGATAACGTCTGGCGCGTCCTCAACACCCGAAAACCACCCTTGGTGCACAGGGCTGCTGCCGCCACTCCCGTCAGCAGCCACCTCGAAGGACTGGATGCTCTCTCTCCCGCAGCCTGCACGCTCTCTCTCACGCAGCCTGCACGCCCAGAAAGCCCGAAGCTGCTGATCCCGGCCCTGAGGCCACCCCAGGGCTCTTTTCCAGTCCTGCCGGGAACTGAGGGACTGAACTGGCCACTGAGTAACAGCCTCAGAAGCATCCAGGTGAGGGGAAAAAAAAATCACAAAGTCAGGCTTTTCCATAGCCACTCCCTAGAGAAAGTGTGGGAATCTGCCCCGCAGCCAACCGCAGGGACTGACGGCAAAACTTCACTCTCTGCCAGTGTTTCGCTGGCACCAGGGGGCTGCTGGGACACAGAGGTGTGTGACCTAGAGTTCCAGTCCCAGCGGTCCAGCATGGCCTCCCCCTGGGCAAAGTCCACCTGAGGGAGCCTCTGCAAGTCTTCCATGAAAACAAACACCAAGCCTGAGAGTGGGATGTTTTCTCTCGCTGAAGGTTAAACGCCAGGCGGGGAAGAAAGGGACTCTATCAGCTGAGGGTGCGGAAGCAGGTGGCCCCCAAGGCAGGGGGAGGGCCCGCAGCTGGGGGACTCCAGAGGGGGACATGCTGCCTGAGCCTCGGATGCTTTGACTGCAAAGGGGTCTATCAGCTTGATCTCAGAGGCTGTTTTGAAGATTCAATGGGAGACATTAAATGGTGCCTATCAGCCCCCAGGGTGACCAGGACAAAACTGGGTATCTCCTGTATCTGTAGCTGTCAGAGCAACCCAATTCTAATTTTGTCCTTTCATTTTCAACCAAAAGCTCCTCTTTTAAACCAGTTAGTGTAGAAACCACGTAAACCACGGAGAACGCGGGATGTCCACGCCCTGCACGCATTTTCACTGTTCCCAGAGCACTTCTCTCCCGCACGGGGCTTGCTTCCCATTAACGCAGGAGAGGGAGGCGTGCCAGTGTCAGAGAAAAACGGGTTGCTCTGGATACAGGACAGGTTTCCAGCAAAACTGGCCACAGAGACCAGCCCGTCCACACCCGATGTGCGCCACCGACTTCCTTCCGGCTAAAGTAAGCACGAAGCGTTGTTTTTTTTTTCTTAAGGTTACTCTCTCATAACTATTATTAATACTTTAGCTCCAGGACAGGGAAAAATATTTTACTGGAGAAAGGAGGGCAATGGGATGGGAACAAACGAGAGAGAAGGGAAGGAACGTAAGTCTGTCATAAGATGGCACATACAGAGGGGGGTCTGCCCCCCGGAACGTGATTGCAAACACCCTGGTGTCTACGGGATGTGGATCGGCACAAGAGAGTGTGCGCTGGGACCAGCCAGAAGGTGAGTTGACACCCAGGGCGCCGGGTCCCGTCCCGGAGTGTCGGGCTCTGCAGGTCTGGGGGGAGGGGGGGGCACGAGTATGCACTCCTAACACGGTTCTGGGTGACACGGATGCTGCTGGTGGGACCCCGCTTTGAGAACTGCTAGTGAAGTGGTGTCACCGCAGAGGGCTGAAGCTGCTTCCTAGCTGGGCGACTTCGAGGGGCTGTGGAACTCCAGTTTCCGCTTGGAAACCCGTGAAATGGAAGTCACACCAGCACTTAACGTCGTGTGGCTGTCTGAAGGAGCAAGTGCACAAATCCACACGGAGAACTTAGAACGGTGCCGGGCACACAGTGAGAGCACAGTCGACACTGGCCGTCACTGTCATTGTCCTCTGGCTCTCGGCTGTTGTTTTTTAACGTTAAACATGTACAAATATAGGAAATATGTGCAACACAAAATTCTTTTCTCTTGAGTAGGATACACGACACTGCTCCAGCACTGCGGCCTGTAATTCAGAGTGCTAAGGGGCAATGATTGGTTTTTTAAAACTCATCTTACTATCCTTGAAGGCAGCAGCGCTTCTCAGGCTTTCGTGTGCATGAGAATCCCCTTAAGCTCCTGTTAAAATGCAGGTTCTGCCCTGACTGGTGTGGCTCAGTGGGTTGGAGCATTGTCCCGTGAACCGAAGGGTTGCAGGTTCGATTCCCAGTCAGGACACATGCTTGGGTTGCAGGTTCTGTCACCGGTCAGGGCGCATCGAGAGACAACCTATTGATGTTTCTCTCTCACATCGATGTTTCTCTCCCTCTCTGCCTCCCTTCCCCTCTCTCTAAATATAAATAAATAAAATCTTTTAAAAAATAAAATACCGATTCTGACTGAGAGGGTCCGAGCGGGGCCCTAGAGTCTGCATTTCTAGCAAGCTCCCAGGCAATGCGGGTCCGCGGGGCTGCAGATTGGTTCACCCGGCTTTAAGGGGCACCAGCTGATCAGCCAGATCCGGGCTGGCCCCGCTCCTGCAAGAGCAGATGGGTGCCTTTCTCTGGAGCACTTCCAGGAGCCCGACAAGTGCACAGTCCCCTCCAGTCTGTGACTCCTCTCTGCTCCCACTGCTACGTCTCCTTCATGAAGAGTCAGGCGGGGCGCCAGCCCGCAGCGGGGAGCCCCCTTGCTCTCCCCTGGCGGCTCCCACTGTTTCCCTCCGCTCTCCAACTAAATACGCTTAACTGTCCTGTTGGTGAAGCGCTAATAATTTCAAGATACCTCCTCTTTATGTGGCCAACGACAAAACAGTTTTATAAGTAAAAGTTACGCTGAGACATGGAAACGGGCCACCCCAGAGCAGAATTCTGACGAGGTATTCTGACCTAAAGAACATATAGGCAGCCACTGTGTCAACACCCTGTTTCTCCCCCCAGGTCCCCTCCTCAGGGCTGTGGGTAAAAGCCCCATGAACCCAACTAGGAAGCCGACGCCCAGCGTGCGGGCACATCTTCATTAAACTGACTCTCCCTCTTCTCCAAAAGCAGCGCCCGGGACGCCGCCTGCTGGAGGGTCCCCCGGTGACTTGAGTTCAGCCCTTGCACTTTTCTATTTGAAATATTTCTAAGGGTTTTTTTTTCCAAATCAATAATTAATAATACTTTAAGATAAACAATGTTCCAGCACAAAAACATGCTTGATTTATAATGACTCGGTCTCTTGCCCATTAACTTACCCAAACCTGTTCAGTCCCAAGAAAACAAAACTGTTAACACAGAGCACTGAAATGCCGCCAAAAAAAAAAAAAAGACAACTGTTGATATTTGCATCAACGTGTATGAATTTCAAAGACTTTAGCTAAGCAACAGAAGCCAGACGAAATAATACACACGGTTTGATTTACACGGATCAAAGAACAAAAGACAGATCTTAGGCATCATAAATCTGAGTGGTCTCTCAGGAGGCAGGTGTAAGTGAGGGGACCTCCCAGGGTGCCAGAAACGTGCGTCTCTCCTGGTGGCTTCACGTGAGTGTCACTAAAGCCACTTGCCCCGTAAGATCTAGTGCGCTTGATGTTACCGCCCATTAAGAAAATAAAAAGAGTGCTGGAGATCCGTGAACCAGCCAGGCCGATCTAGACACTAACAGGGAAAGGATCAGATTTGTGCAAAGGACAGAATTTACCCTCTTCCACGAGATCCAGGGTTTCATGCTGCTCCAGGCTGAATTTCCTCCTCTCTTCATCTCGGCAGTCACACTCAAAACATTCTTCTTCCCCTCCCTCATCTCTCAGGGACATTGCTGAAGTCACCCCAAAGCCAACACATCGCCCTAGGGGGCGGTTGTTAGGGGAGATCCTGGCCGCCTGCCCGGAGGAGCCATTGGGACCCAGGCCCCAGGGGCACACGCTGAGCCCCGGCCGGGGCCTGGGATATGCCCTGGCCGCGCTGGAGTGGAGGGTGTACGCAGGGTCATGGGCCCAGCATTGCCCAGGACAGGCCCGGAAGGGAGTGGCTCCCGGAGCTGGGAGGAGGGACAAGGCAGGGTGAAGTGAAACACCTGTCGGAATGGGAATGCCCCGCCCAGCCCTGGGGTGACCCAGCCAAGTGCTCTGTTTTCAGAGGGGAGGCAGGAAGGCAGGGGTTAGACCTCGGAGCAAACTCTCCGCCCCCAGAGTCATTTCCCCACCCCCTTCCCCAGACTGAGGAGGAACACTAGGTCCCTGGACGTTTCACTAGCAACCGCGCAGGGCAATCGGAACCAAGCCTCGAGCAGGCTGGGGCTAAAGGTGGGGCTCTGGCAGAGGAGGCGCCAGATGAGTGATTGTGCAAGGCCCTCAGACAAGGGGTTTCCGTGGGCTGCCTCAGAAGCTGAGACACAGCTGTGACAGCAGCCTAACTCGGTGCCGAGCCGGGTAGGAAGCGATCATCCGAAACCTGCAACAGGAAAAGAAGCGCAGTACCCATTACCTGTGCGGAGCTGCGGTCGCCCCAGTCCTTCCTCAGTAACAGGACACCGCATGTGCTCTTTTTTTAAAGTGCACTTTAGACAAAGGGCGCAAATCGGGACAACTGTAATAATGTTATCAATAAAATATAAGTGAAAAAAGAAAGTACATTTTCCAAGCTCACCCTCGATCTGTGTGTTCACAGCCAAAGAGCTCTTTAATTGCGGGGATAAGGGCGGAGGGGGGGAAATCTAGAGCCTCCTCGCTTGCAGTGTTGCCCGGAAGAAGAATCCACAGTTGAACTGCGTGTCTCGTTACTGATTCCTCCGCGCTGTGCGTCTCAGAGCTTCACAGCACATCTGCAATGTCAGAGTTTCAGCCACCTCCCAGGGACACGGTGGCAGGTCTCCCTGCTCCCAGCAGCCACACCAGGAGACCTCCTAGCCCACCCCTGCTGATTCAGCTCCCTCATCCTGAAGGAGTCTCTGCGCAAGTTCAGCGTCCAGGTCTCAGTCATGCATGAATCCTTGGGCAGAGCAGCCTGCTAAGGCAGCTAAAAATGTCTGCTAAACTGAATTGCTGCCTCCACAAAAATGAATCAAAGACCACAGACCAGGGCCTCTAAGTAGAAAGCCAGAATACAACACAGATTTTACTTAAAAATTAAAGCCTAGAGACAATGCACACCTGCTTAATTTTTTTGGAAGCTACATTTTATGACGTTAAAGATGTGTTCTTTGTAAAAAAAGGAGGTTTAGTAGGAATTCAGTGGCCGGGAGTTCAAAATCACATTTGGGAAAATTCTTCATAAGTTTTCAATACAATGTTCATAAAGATACACACTCAGGGAAAAATCTTTCTTTAATCTCAATAAAGGTGATCAAATTGGGCTCATTAATTCAGTTCAAATGACGGTGAGTCCGAAGCCCTGGGGGAGGGAGGAGGCAGAGTTTCCAGCAAGGAGATAAGATGTGTAGGGTTCTGCGCGGGGGGTTTGTGTGTATAAATGAAAACAAAAGCTGATTTCAGAGATTTGAAAACACTGTTAACTCACTTTAGTGATAACCAAGTTGGTCATATTCATCCTCTACCTCAAATCCAGGCCACCCTTAACCAATGGTGTGCAAGTCTATATATATTATGTAATAACTATTAAAGTACATATATATTGTAAGAACACTTAGGATGTGTCATTTTGAACATAACACCACCCTAGCCTCTTCATGTCACCCCACTTCCCTAGGTTCCATCATTCTTCGGGTTATTTCCCACAACCACCACCCAGATCTCCCCTCCCTCCTTTCCTCCCTCGCGGTGGGGGTGTGAGGGTATTCTCAAACCTCATCCACATCTGCCTTCACGTCAAGGTCAAAGGCAGAGAAGGGCCAAAAGGCATCTTCTCCAACAGAGCAGTTTTGCCAAAGCCAAACGTGACCCCTTTATAAAGACCAGGGAGAAAGCCGTGGGCTCCCTGTGCCAAGGAGAGATAGGGACATGACAAGGGAGGTAGGGGTGGCCCCAGCTCAGCGCTGGGAGAGTCAAGCAGCTGGTGTGACTGCTGCCCCAGAGGCGAGGACCAGCCCCTGGGGCCCAGAGCTGACTGTCTGGGAAGGGGCAAAAGAGGAGGAAGTCACTCGCCCCCCACAGGGCAGAGGGACATCTTTCTGGGGGTGTCCCTCTGCAGATCTACTCCATGTACCACCATGAGGTCATCTTCCTGAAGCTCTACCCTGCACTGTCCAAAGAGTGGCCACAAGCCACTGGGGCCATTTACATTTAAATTGGAATAAAACCCCGAATTCAGTCACACAGGCCACATTTCCAGGGCTCCGCGTCTCCCCAGGGCCTGCACTCCCACCGGACCCCCGCACACCTCCTGGACCCCCAAACAGCACGCTGAAACTGTGGGCCTCACTCTGGCTTCCTGTGAGCTCTCTACGCCTCCAAGCCACATCTGAGGGAAAGCATTCCCTCCCCTTTAGCAAAGCTGGTGAGTAAAGACTTACATTTCACATTTATATTTAATTCCCCCTTTAAAAAAAAAACTACCTTAACAGCCATCAGAAGAGTGCTGTCTGGGATGGGGAAAGTCAGCCCATCTCCAAAGGCACAGCCCCCAGCACAAGGACGGAAAATGGAGGGCTGTTTATACCACTGGACACGCAGTGCAGGAAAATGAGAAAAGTCACCTTTTGAACCTGGTAACTGCTTTTCAGTGAATGCTCACAATGTCTCTGACCAGAGGTCACCCCGACGCCAGCCCCCCTCACCTTGGGGCAGCATTTCAGAGACAGTGCCAGCAAGTGAGTAACGGCACACGTGACCGCCCGTGTGCAGCGTGGTGGATCTTCACTATGAAGTAAGAAGTCACAGGAACAGCTCTGACAGTCCAGCTCCGTTTCCCCACTCACAAAATCCCCATGAACCGGACCATCTCCCGCCCCGACGTCGGATTCCGTGATATGAGGCTGGATGACGATAAAAGCAACCACGGCGAGACATAGGCGGTCAAAACACCATGTACCTCATTTGACGGGCCGTATGCCTTTCCAAAGGGACTTGTAAAAAGAACTTAATAACTAGCACTGTTTCTGAGAAAATACAATGCAGCACTGGCGGCACGTCACCGGTTACAAAGAGCTCTTACTTCGTCAACACGCTTTGCCCTCTTCGCAATGCCTCCGGCGGGGTGGTCCTTTGCCCCCACTTTCCGGAAGGAGACTCTGTCTTGACAGAGGCCCCGGGAGATGCCCAAGCCACACAGCCACGGGGCGCACAGGAGACCTCACCAGCACACTTCGGGCCAGCGCTCTGCTCTACCACCTGTCTCTGGAATAACTATAAAAGCACGTGATTTCTTTAACGTAAGGAACATACACTTGAAGCCGAGCCTTTTTGAAAAACGCTTCTCTCTCTTTATAAGCCAGGCTTTTTTTTAAGTGACCCCACATAGCCAAGAAACAACGTAAGATTCTGCAACAGACCTAAAGGATCACTGGGTTGGCCAAAGAGTTTGTATGGTTTTTTTTCCGTAAAAGACACATTTTTCATTGTCACCAATAATTTTCCTGATTTGGATATTTTGAGTGTGTTGGCTCTCTCCTGTGCGGTAGAATGTACACTGTTCTCAATTCCTGTCTTGATTCGATTGCTGTGAACTTCCACTGGTCTGCCCAACCGTGGAGCGTCGCCCTGCGAGAAATCTCCAGCACACAACTTCGCAAACCGCTTTTGACACGTTCGCTCAGCCACAGCACTTTCTCCATACACTGCACGAATTTTTTTTTGCATTTCAGTTGCATTTTTACCTTTCTTGAAATAACAAAGCACAATAGGCTGAAAATGCCATGTATTTTCTTCTACCTTCAAACTAAAATGGCTACACAAAAGCTCATCAATTTTGATAAGGTTTTTTTTTAAATGCACACTGATATGACAGCTGTCAAGTTGTCACAGCACAATCTAGCGAAATTGTTTCAAATGAAGTTAAAGACAACTAAGCTCTATGAGAGCCACCGTATGGAAAACAACAAACGGACTTTGTGGCTGACCCATATGGTGCTGGTCCCCACTGATCACGGCCATGACTTTCCCAAATACACTTGATGTGACGATCACCGAAAGCATGTGCTAAAAACTCAGGTTTCTCTGAGCCTCTCTGGTGTGGGTCAGAAAATCTGCTTTATTAATAGGCAAGCGGGTGATTTTCATGATCTGGAGGGTCTGCAACTAGAGACGGGACACCTGCAGCAGAGTTAACCATGACCCTGTGTGACACCGAGAGCTGAAACTGTAAACTGGGCAAGTTCTCCCAAAGCCACTATTACAATGTGTTGACTGCTGGCTGATTCAAATCTCTCCAAATTACTTAAGATACTGGCCGGCCGACCCCTCCAATTTCTTACTGTTCTAAGTCCCTGCCCGTTGAGCCTCTTGTTACTCGCTCTGGGGTCTCACTGTGTGTTTGGCTGGTGGGGGGATGACTGTAAGACTCCACAGCTAACACTAGTCAGACAGACGAATACAGTTACCCAACTCTAGGCAAAGCTCCCTGAAGCTCAGAGGTCAAACACAACAGCGACATTTTTAATTCTGACACTCAAGGAGGGGTCCTACTTGTCCTGCAGTTGCCAGCCCCACCCATCCACACGACTTTTTTCAGCGCTAACCCTGCGATTGAAGTATGACTCCGTAATTCTGACAGACATGCCGCTTTTGCATCTGTTTTGAAAACATTTGACTCCCCCTTTGTCATGAGCTTGGAAAGTTCCCAAGAAGTTTCCCTCATTAAGAACTTAAATGCCAAATGATCGGGGAGACCACGCAAAGCTGCGGCCGCTCCTACCTGGCCTCCTCCCTGGGAAGGTCAGGCCTGGGAGGGGAAGGCTGGCTTGCAATTTTAAAAAGGCACAGGAGCCAATGGCATTTCCAGACTAACCTTTCGGGGAAGAATCCAACGAGTCAGAAGTTCGGAAACAAGTAACTACACAATGAGCGTGAACTTGAAACCCACCCCTTCTGTGGGTTTCCCGAACTAGGTATTTCTGCACTTCTGTTCCCCTCCTTCCCTCTTTTGCCAACTCTGTAAAATGGGATGATGACAATGCCAGTTGTCCCGGTAAATTCTGTCCCGAAGGCTTTCTCCCCGGCACCCACATTGAGATAAAGGTACGTGTGTTGCTCCACACACACTCACACAGCGACCCCAATCAACACTCATTTACCCGTGAACAGATGCGTCACCTCTTCTTCCATTTTCCTTCTCTGTTGGAGGAAGGCAGATCTGGCTGCCTCGGGGCCAAAAGACACCACTGAGCAACCGCTGGGTAAGAAAACCCTCCCGAACGGACGCGCAGATAAAGCAGGTCTCGTCTCACCCTTCGGGCTGACCAGCGCGAGTGACTGGCTGGATTCCCACACACGAGGGTGTAAAGAGAGACGAGCGGCAGAGCAATTGGGTCAAGACGGTGAGAAACCTGCCTCCCCTGCTCCTGGACGGACCTGTAGGAGCCGTGGCCACGCCCAACTCACCCACGGGCCGAGGGACAGGTGCTGTGCTGCCACCAGTGCCCCCGACCGGTGGCTCACGGAGGCCCGCACTCGATGGGGTTATGGAGGGTTCAGTGAGCCACCATCACCCAGGAAACTACAAGAGGTCGATGATGCTTTGAGCAAAGAACCACACGATAGGCGACTGGATGGGAACTTGCTTCAGGGATGATACATCCGGAAGGAAACAAGAATTCTGTCATCGTGTCCCCTCAAGACCCCGGGAACTGCCCAGCATCATCATTACTCAAGACACTCAAAGCCACACACAGACGCGACAAACATGACACCGTCTTCCCCTAAAGCTGGGGGGCAGTGGGGCTCCACAAGGGCAGTGCCTGGGCACATTTAAATACCCCCGCCGCCCGAGAGAGCCTCTAGGCCCCTGACCATGTAGCCCATGGTCAAGGCAGAGCTCAGCAGATAAAGAGATAATTAGGCACTTTTCCCGCTTACTAATGAGGCCAGCTCCCAGCCTGTGACGTCACTCAGGTTAACCAAAGGCAGTCATGTTCGAGCCATCTGAAAGTGCCCCTTAATTAAGAAGCAGTTACCTTACCTCCTAGCGGCTTGTGTGGGGCTGGGAACCGGCCCTCCAGTGTACATATTAATGGGGCCCTTTTCACGTGCTGTGCATGCATGTAAAGGCGTGTGAGTTGAGGGTCCTTTTAAAGAAGGCAGGTGGACTGTGACATGCACAGTTTCCATACCCACAGCCTGGGAGCCTGGGGCCCCTCTCCTGCGGCCTCTCTGGGAATGCACCTCTGTGCTCTCCCCGGCCCCCCCCCCCGCAACGCCCCCCCACCCTCTCACACCTCCCGAGGCTGGTCCAGCCACGCAAACTCCACCTAGTCTCCTCTGGAATCTGCCACACCCTCCCTGCACAAACTGTGACCAGGTCACAAGGATACGGTGGCTCCCTGCCCCTCCCAACACCTCCCCACCCCCATCTCTGTGGGATCCTGCAAGCAAGCAACATTCCTTAGAACTGCCTGCTAGGTGGGAGCTACTTCTGCCTTTCCTCCAGCCTCCCTGTGTGGCAGGGCTGGGCTCAGGAAATTGTGGATTCCTCCGGGCCTGCGGCAGACCATCCAGAAAGCCACCTCACCAATACACCCTTCTTGAACCCCTCCAACAGCACAGAGCACAGCACACACGTCTCTGCTGGCACACATGTGTGTCAACACCACCCGCACCCCTCACCCCAGAGAGAATCCCATCCAACTCACAATGCTCGCAAGCCCAGCACGCCAGCACCATCTCCCCTTCGGAGACAAGACCAGACAGCCATGCGGGAGCCTCCCCCGGGCACGAGCCCTGCCCACCTGCCATCCTCCACTGAGCCCTGGGTCCTGCCAGAGCCACGCATGCCTGCTGGCGGCGCTGATTCCAGCGCCCCTCCTTCCGCCCGGCTCCCTGCAACGGTTTCAGGACACCCTCCCCCCCGCCCCGCTCCCGGGAGACAATGCCCCTACACATCCCTGCTCTATTTTGCAGGGGCTATAATTACCGTCCGAGCATTCTTCATAATACCAGTCTAGTTCATAATAATCCGCTTCGATAAATTTCTGCATAGTCAGTATTCTGGCAGAGGCAAGGAGCGGACTTCACAGCGCTGCCCGCGTCAAGGATAACGCTGCCATGCCTCCCTGCCCTTCCAGCACCCCGGGCGGGAGCGCATCCCCAAGCACACCAGAACTGAGCTGTGCATGCTCAGTGACAGTCTGGAGCCAAAACAGAAAAGCAGCCGTGAAAAGAAAAATTCGGGGGAGGGTAGGAGGAGGAGCAGAAAGGGAGGCAATTTGCAGATTTGTCGGAGACCCTGGCAGCCCCGGGAATACGGCAGGGCGGCCAGCAGGGCCAGCAGCCCTGAATGGGAGTAGCCAGAATTGTCCTATCCAGGCGTGTGCCAGGTGACGTCAGGGACACACACCACCACCCGGAGATCTCACTCCAGCCTCCCGTCCCGCTTGCGGCTCATCTTTCAATCTATCAGTTGCCATAGAAACAGGCCAGCTCTGAAAAATGATGCAGAGATGGAGGTAATGTCTCCCAAGGATGCTGAGAGCAGGGGCTGAGAGGTGCCGCTCCGGGAGAGAGGAAGGAGAGAGTGGGGGGGGGCGGGGCCAGGACTTTATCATGGTCATTCCCTCCGACAGATGTTCGGACAAGTTTATTTGCTCCATACCGGGCCACGCCAGAGTCTGCATTTGAAAAACGCCTCCTTTTAAAATCGGAAACCGTGACTTCTGGTTTTCTTTCCTCAGTCTGATTTCAAACACTAAACATCTCTTCCCATTTCTGACTGCCCCCTAAAGGAAATGTCAATTACGTCGAAAATGGAAACATGTTCACTTAGGTACCGTACTGCTCTCTGCCCATGCGTGCCTTTGCTCCAACTTCTGGAAAAACAGCCTGCAACACACCAGCAGAGAACGCCACCATAAAGCAGCCCGTGCAACGTGACCCATGAGGTCACGGACACTCACGGGTATGGTCACAGCACGGAAGAGCACCCCGGGAGGGGATGGCTCACCTTCTGAGAGGTGGCTGCCTCCAGGGGAGCAGCAAGGGGATGGGGCTTTGAAACTGTCCCTACAAACGCACCTGGAATGCTCTCCCTCCTAAAAGAAAAGCAGAGTTAGCATTTATTAGTTCTGAGTGTTTGGCCTATTTGAAGCATCTCATAGAAAGGAGCGACTGGACAATTGGACGGGTGCTAGACTCATGGTAGGCTGAACTCCGCCCCCCGCCACAGGGTTTCTGAAGCAGGGCACTGCTACATTCAGGGGTGGATCACCCTGTGCCGTGCGGGGTTCACCTGGGCACTGTAGGATGTGCAGCAGCCTCCCCGGCTCTTCCCACTGAGATGCCAGAAGTACCAGCCTCTCTCCCCCCAGACGTGACAATCAAAAATGCCTCCGGATGCTGCCAAATGTCCCCCAGGGGCAGAAATGTCTGGGTTGCAGACCCCTGCCCTAAAGTAAACATCCTGCAGGACCCCAGTGCCTGTGCCCAAGGACTGTCAGTGTGTGTTGGGGTCAATGACCGCAGTGTGGACTTGGTTCCGTTTCCCTCTTAATTTCCCGTGCCGGACTGTAGAACCTGCAAATGGGAAATAATAATGGGTCCCTTTACCACCCCCAGGGAGGACACACTGCTTCTTGTTCATGGCGACCAAATGAATGCTTCCCTTTATTCTTCCACTGGCAGGTAATTAGACCTCACGTGATAAATTTCTAGGGGGATATGTCCCTCTAGGATGGGGCTTCCCCGCTTCAGGTGAATCATCTGGAGCTCCTGTTGAAATGCAGATTCCGATGCAGCAGGTCTCGCTGGACCCAAGAGTCTATATTCCCAATGAGGACCCACATGATGGCAATGCCACCGGTCCCCAGACCCCACTTTGAATGGTGACACTCTTCAAAGGCTGGCTGGCTGGCTGGATAGATGGATGGGGAAAGAAGACAAAGAGGAAGAGGGGGAAGAAGGGAGAGTGTATCTATGCGTGTGTGTTAGTAGAAAATTAAGAGGAAAGCCCTGGCTGGTGTAGTTCAGTGGACTGAGCGTGGGCTGCGGACCAAAGAGTCGCTGGTTTGATTCCCAGTCAGGGCACATACCTGGGTTGCGGGCCAGGTCCCGAGTGGGGGTGGTGCTCAAGAGGCACCCACACACTGATGTTTCTCTCCCTCTCTTCCTCTCTCCCTTCCCCTCTCTCTGAAAATAAATAAAATCTTAAAAAAAAATTAAGAGGAAAACTATATATATACAAACAAATGTGCATATACAGTATATATACACACACGCGCGCGTATATAAAATCTTGGGCCAAATCCATACTATATATAATGCAAATCTATCTCAACCTTCCTAAATCAAGAAAATGAAGAGGAAAACTATATATATATACACAAAAGTACGTACACACCATATATGTATATTAAAAACCTTGGGCAGAATCTGTACTATATAATATAAATCCACCTCAGCCTTCCTAAATCATTGGAAGCCGAAGAGCCTTTTAATGTTGTGTTGTGAGGTCCCCTAAATTGGCTTTCTGAATCCCGTCTGGGTTCCAGAAGCCTCTCCCAGCTCCAGGGCCCCGTGCCTCTTTCCCAGGCCGTGCGTACGCAATGGGACAGGGTGCTACAAGCAGACCTTCCTGTGTGCCGGGTGGCAGACCACACCCGTCAAACACCAGAGCCTCCCCAGATCTCAGATGGGCAAGTTAAAGGCAGACGGGGAAGAATCTTCGCTCATGTTGTAAACAGGCTTCCAAGAAAGTTCAGAAGATGTAGGAGGCTAGAAACTGGTACTGTTTCTGGCCATGCGGTCCCCAGCTGTCACCTGCACCCTGGAGGACCTGAGTCCCTAGGACCTCTCTTTTCCCTCTGAGGCATTCCCAGCCCAGCCCCAAATTTCCCTGGTCCAGGCAGAGACCAGACCCCATGGCCTCCCCTGCTGCCTTTCCCTCCCCTGGCCCCAAACTGGATACATATTTAACATTTTCTAGGACATCTGCCTATTTAAAGCCAGCAGATAATGATTTTAATTCCTGCTGCAACTGTTACCTGAACACATCTCCTCTCTCCCTTCGGTCCTTTGCCACGTCTCTCTGGCAGTGAGGACAGCTTGGCTCCCTCAGGTGACATTCCTCTTGACAGGTGGGCAGAGGCAGGTGTCCCAAGGTTTTCCAAGGTTCTGTGTGTTTCTGATCCCTTAAGGTATCTCCAGAGGATTACAGATAGATGAACCAATCGACACTTTACAGGCCCTCGGAAATCGGCATTCCCACAGGTCCCACCCAATATGTCTGGGGACAAGGACAGGGTCCACTATGAATTTGCCAAATGAAGACGTAATAAAGGAACTGGAAATGCAAACTCCACAGAGAAACACAGGAAGCTGGGTGGGGCCAGGAACCCCACAGACGAAGGTGTGGCCCTCTTCGCCTTACACTGCTGTGAGCTTCTTTAAATATTCTCTTCATACTGCATCCCCAGAAAAACAAAAACTAATGGACAGATGGACAGACAGAAGGACGTAAGGAAGGATGAATGGACAAGACTAATGGCGGGCAATTTAATTTTGTAGTTAAGAGCATGGGCTTCTGGAGTCAGCTGGCCTGAGGTCTGGTCCAGGCTCCTCGTGCGCCTTCCCCGTGACCTTCTTAGACACCAGTCTTCTCTGCTAAGCGCGGCGATGAAAAGGCCCGCTGCGCAGACGGGCGAGGCTTTAACTAATGAATGCACGGCGCGGCGCTCAACACAGAGCCTGGGACAGAGTGAGTTTGCATGAATGGTAGTGGCGATTGTCTTCATCACTCTAATTCTTTAAAACAGGAAACACGGAAGTGTGAGCTGTTAAAAAAGAGTACAATTTTCTAAGCTGTAATTAGGGAAATGAGGTCGAAACATCATTTATTAGCTCTTCCCAGCATCATGAGTCCAAAGGCCTTGAGTCCACAGTAATGAGTGGGAACGACATGGGGGTGGGGGGGCGTTTCTCAACAGCAATGCACCATGGCACAGAGCTGACATCAAGTCCAAAGACGGCACGGATCCCATGTCCTTTTTAAGAAAATGGGAAAAGAAAGAAGACAGGGAGTAAACAAAGATGTACAAAGGGGACAGGTGTCCTTCAGGGGTGAACTGTATGGGCGCTGAGCAGTTTCAAAGTGAAACACCCATGTTCCATTTTAGGGGCTCCATCCGCTGAGCAGCGGTGACTCTGAGATTGAAACCCAGGTCCACCCGCCTTCAAATCCACACTTTCCGACGATCCCCTGACTCCCAAGCACGCCAGCCCTCGCCACCTGGGCTCATTGCCACTGAAAAGGCAGCTCCCTCCTCCGTGATCCTGGGCTCCCCCATCCCCGCCCCAGTGCAGGTGAGTCAGAAATAGGGACAGGTCCCAGGAGCAGCCTCGGAGCAGCCTCACTGCCATCTGTCGGCCACCCTTGCTCCCCCTCATCCTGACCCAGCACCATTCAGGGCACACGGGTGCACACCGGGCATCACGCACTTCACAGCTCACTTGCTCCTGAGACCCTTGCTCCCCAGTCACCTGCCACCTGCCCGCTGCCCGCCCGCAGGACCCACGAGGAAAGGGGCTCAGAAGGGTTAAGGCGCTTGCCCGGGATCGCTCAGCACATCCCAAGACCATCAGGACATAAGCCAGGCATGGGCCGCCTCTAAAGCCTTTTCTGCTCTGTCAGTAATTGAGAAAATATCCAGAGGTTATTTACAAATAAAACTCAAAAAAAAAAAAAAATGAAAGGATACAATTAAAGGAGATAAATGGGCATCTCGCAAAGAAACCAAAAAGGTTTTTATTTAAAGAACAAAATAAAAAATGATCCGGAAAGTGAGAATTAAATTGAGTCTATCGATGTGGCTTTGCGATATTAAAAAGAAATGTTACTCCCAGCTTTGTCAAGAAAGCGGCCCAACGAGGAAGCCAGTCCACGCATCACCACTCGTCAACAATTTGGGGCCCAGACTTGAGTTAAACCTTAACAGGGCTCCTTGGTTTACTGCTGATTCCACGTGGGGGCGGGGGTGGGGGTGGGGAATCAAGATGGGCCTGCAGCACCACCTTGCAAGCAGGCAGAGGCTGCTCCAAAAGGTCTGGGGCGGAAGTGACAGGACAGGGAAGCCAGCTTAAAAGGACAATCGTGGGCCAGGCTGAGACCGTTTGAACATCAAAAAGAAAACACAGTTAATAATAAAGGGAACAAGCTGAGTCTGTAAAGGCCATGAATACCAATGAACTGCAAAACGAACAGGGCAAGTGATTTATAAAGGAAAGAAGACTATAACAGGAAGACATTTTCAATCCATTTT
The DNA here is from genome assembly GCA_004026765.1 of Micronycteris hirsuta. Classification (NCBI taxonomy): domain Eukaryota; kingdom Metazoa; phylum Chordata; class Mammalia; order Chiroptera; family Phyllostomidae; genus Micronycteris; species Micronycteris hirsuta. The sequence continues at coordinate 2,778 of PVJI01012485.1, read as the reverse complement.
AAGAAGGGGCGGGGGGCGGTGTGTGTGACTGCGGTCTCCGCCACTACACCGTTTACACAGCTCTGTCCGAACACCTCCGTGACCAGGTGGCACCGGCTGCGGATGAGGAGGCAGGTCAGAGAACCGGAAGCCTGGTGCTGTGGTCGCAAACTACACCAGGTGGGAGGGCGGCGAGGCGGATTGTAGGTTCCCTTTTGTGAGCATTTAAGAGAGTCTGATAGTTTTGGTCTGCAATCTTACGGGGAATGTAATGAAATACATTTGTCATCAAATTTAAATGTTAAAAGACTTTAATAAAATTTCTAAGATTCTAATTATTAGTTGTGCGAGCATATGAATTAAATAGCCACATACATATACATAATTTAAACATGTGCTTGTAGGCACACATTTAACAATTTTCCATAGATTGTTATTCAGTACAGGTAAAAGGTGAGTAGACACTCACAACTGAGAATCAAAGTTATGAGTTCACCCCAAAGTGTCCCAGATGTCACAGATCTTGCCACAGGCCACCTTCCTCGGTGCCCCCGGTGATCAGCACGGGCCATGCCGAGGCCCTAGGCCTCCCCGGTGAACAAGCGGAGGGTACAAGGCTGGCTTCCTCCTGCTTGAAGCGGGACCTTTCTGTGGCCCCAACCCCCTCTGGCGCACACTCCCAGTCTCCAGGGCTTTCCTCCCTCCAGGAAAGAGTACTGCCAGCCTTCTCTCTGAACCACATGCCAGCCAGCCAGGAGCCAAGACAGGGGGACAGGTCCCAAAGGGCCCCAACCCTCCGTTCCCAAGGGGGCGGGTAGGGCACTCCTGAAACACGGCCTCACAGCGGGCCTTCCATGCACTTGCTACAGAGAAGTAACGGGACGCTTCTGCAGAGTTCTCCTTCCAATTTTTTATTTTTTAAAACAATGCCACTGCCAATCACTCCGCTCCCGTGGCAGAAGGCAGGCTGCTACCCGACAGCTTGCCATCCCCTACCCCTCCCAAAGCATCCCTGCCTCATGTCAGGCACCCATCCACCTCCGGGGGGAAGGGTGGGGGAGAACAAAGCCTGGATTTAGAGAAGACAGCCAAAGGCAGGGAGACAGCATTCACCGTGGCACGGCACGGCCAAAGTGCGCTTGGCCTGGACGCACTCACTGAACTCACCTGTGCACCCGAGAAGGAGGCAGAGAAGGAACGGGGCGGGGAGGGGAGTGATTTGGACATTCAGCACAGATTCCAGTTCACTTCCTGCAGCCTGGGAGGGCTGCTTGGGCCTCTCGCTCCTGAGACCCGTGGGTCACCTAGCAGATGTCACAGGCTTCAAAACACAGACTCAGATGGTCCCTGACTGCGCACCTGCTGTGACCCTGAGCTGCTGTGCCCTGAGCCCATCACCCAGGAGCAGCAGACGAGGCGCAAGCTGAGCTGTCATGTCAGTTTCCCACCTGGGCCCATTCCAGCTTTGTCTGCGACATGCTGGATTAACACGAGAAGGAAAACGGTCAATCTGCACAGCACGGCTTGCCAAGTGTTTTTGTTTTTAAAATAAAAAGAAAAAAAAATACGCAACGTTGGCATCAGGTTTGATGAGAAAGAATGAAGGCTGCCAGGTGGCAGGTGGCGAAGAAAGCCCAGGGACCCTGGGAGTACACCTGCCCACCAGGGTGAGCCCTGCTCACGGGACACATTGCCCGGGGCTCCTGGCGCTGCCAGGCACTCTGCCATGGGGCTGCTCTCGACCACCTTCCAGAGACAGACACCTTCGATCCCCCCAGCGCCTGGGGCCCAGGCCCACCCCTGGGCGGGGGCGTCGTGGCCACATGTGGCAAACATGCAGGGAGTGACCGTGCAGCTAGGGCTCCTCGGCTCCCGCCTCTCACCCTGCAGACAGGCGTGTAACTGAAAGCAGCAAAAACGGACTCAAGGAAGAGTGTACCGGACAGAAGGGAGAAGGCACAATTCTAGGGCTCACTCGAAAATAAAGTGGCCAGGCCTCGGGAATGGCAGAAAGGACATGAGCACTATGTGGGATTTTACATGAAAGACGTTCACGGCAACTGTGGGCAACAGCAGGCTTACGGCTGGGAGGGTGGAAAAAGGCGTACAGGTTGTGATACGAAAACGGCTGTATTAACACGAAAGAATGGCACAGTGGCACAGTAAACCTGCTTTTGCCCACGCCTGTATATTCCAGTGGACGCAGTTTAGTATTATTTCTGTTAGCAAACAATAACGACATGCTTTCCCCTGGTCATTAGATCCCTTTTCCGTCCCGAGCACCCCCTCCACCCAACTCCCATAATTTATCTTTCCTTCCTTCACTCAACCCCACCCCCTCCACACCGTGCCTGGGTGAGAACAGATTCCTCAGTGTACCACCTGGCACCCCCCCTTCAAACACACGTGCACACACACGCACACAACCTGTGTTTTCTCCTGTGTTACCACCTCTGGACCTCCCCCCTTCAGGAGGTCAGCACTGTGTGTTCTTTATCCATTTCATTGGTACAGGCTTAGTACACATCGTGGGGCCTCTCTTTTTGTTTCACTGAGAATTTTAATCAGATGAAGGCAATCTCTAGAAGGTGGCAACAGGCAAACCGATCTTGGTATGGGAGTTTTTAATTTTGTTTTGTTTTTACAAAAAAAGACAGAGAAATCTGTTTTTTAATTAAACACGTGTCTTTGCATTTTCTCTTATTTAAGAAGCATTTATTAAGCACCTATGTAATGCAAAGCCCTGGAATACCTCCCAAAGGACCTGCCCATGGTGGTTTGTTGGTTTGTTTCTTATTT